>VDFB02290728.1:0-79050 GCA_007258455.2 Sequoia sempervirens
TGATGTCCTTCAAATTCTTCTTGCACTTGGTGGAGATCTTCGGTAAGAGAATTGATCACCTAGATGCGGTGTTTGAGTGATTCTCTTACTTCCACATATTTCTCCTTGTCAGGAATTACCCCAACTTCCACCAATTTGTTGAGCTTTGACTGTTTCATTTGTGACCATAATGATAGGCATTTTTCCATTTCTTTAAACTCTTGGGAAAGAACACTTTCTTCTTTATCAAGCTCTGATTTGAGCTTGGCTATTTGGGTGGCTTTCTCATTTGCAACAATTATAATATATGAACCATGTTCTACAATTTAATTAATGAAATCATACAACACTTTTCCTTTGGAGGCAAACATCTCTGCCTTTTTTACAGCTAGGTCCTCAACACTTATCATTTCCAAAGGTTGTGCATTACTTGAAGATCCTGCAAATCTCCTCAAAATAGTGGCATAATGCTCAACCTTCTGCTTATACACATTTCGAGCTTGTTCCATTTTGTCAATCCTTCCCACCAACGCATCTAGGACTACTTGAGCATCCTCCTTGGCACTTTTTTTTTTCACCTTGCCGAGGTGGACTCTAGTGATGGTGTAGTCCTCCATATTTACATCTCCTTCCTCTTGTGGCGGTATACCAATTTCCGCAAACTTATGGCCAGTTTTTTCAACATGAAGTCTGGAATGTACTTTGGCCTTTTGCTTCCCCTTGGATTTTGGAGGGGCTATCTCTTAAAGATTGAGCTCTTCTGGAGAGATCATTTCTTTCTTTCTTTTTGATAATTGAGATACCAACCAAGGGGGAAGAAAGGAAGTATGAGCTTCTTGATTGACTGTCAACTCTTTGGGCACAACTACTTCTATAGAAATGATTGGTATGGTGACAATTGGGGTAGTATCTATCATAAATGCTCTAGTAGATTGCACACCAAGTTGACCATGCAAGGATTCATTCATGAATGTATTGAATTCAACTTCAAAAGTGATGTCATAAGATGGATATGACAAACTGGGAATGGATGATGGAGAACTTGAAAAAATATCAATTGTTTGTGTATTTGAAATTGATGGAGGAGTAGCAAGTACGGTTGATGTTGTAGGGGGATGATAAATGTCCTCTGCGGGTATTGTGGATGTGGGAAAAGGGGGTGGAGGAGTATTAGGATTAGGAGGTGTGTGAGGAACATATGAAGTTACTGGTGATGATGTTTGGGGAAAGTCTTCGACAACATTCTCATGTGGAGATAGAGTTTTTTCTTTGTCATGCCCAAGTTCCTGTTTACAACCTTCTTGTTCTCCTTCTTGATCACCTTCTTGTTCTTCAGACTCTTGTTCTCCTACGAAATATTCTTCCTCATCAAAGTCTTCTTCTTCAGCAGATTCCTCACTTGAATTTCCTTCTTTGGAATCTACCTCTTCAAAAATAGGCCCTTTTCCTTTTGAGTGAGATGGTTCAAATTTTGTGGCCTCTTCTTCTTGAACTGCTTGTGTATCCTTCTTACCAATAGTGAATTTTATTCTAGGGCCTCTTTAGGAAGAAGAGGGAATAGCCACATGCTTGTCTTTTGTGCGGAGTTCCTGTTGTTGGCTGGCTTCTGCTCTAGGTTCTTCTCCTTCAGACTCTGTTATGAAGGCTTTCATTTGGAAACCATGCTTGTGTAACCATTCTTCAATGTTAGCCAATTTGGGAGCAAGCCTTTCCCTAATGGATACACTTTCCTTCTTAGACCATTGTAGTGCAGGAAGAGGTCTCTTAGAAATTTCATTTTCATCATAGGCAACATTCATGATGTCACTAGGATCTTTGAAACTCTTTGGTAGGTTAGCGACACCAAGATCCCTGATCTGATCTATGGTTAGCCTGCAATAATCCATTTTTCTGATGTCCTCTTCGTGTCTGCATTCAACCCATATATTTTTGAAGCGGTACTTGTGGCTGTGATCCTTTTTCAACTTCCTATTCATATTCCGATAATCAAAGTCAAATCTATATTTGTATTTCCTTATTGTCATGATCTATATTTATGCATAGACTGATTTGGATTTTTGCACACTTTGAATGGTATATCTACCAATTGTTAGCAAAAAATTGAAACCTAGTTCGTGAATCCTCATTCGTTCCTTGTGAACCGAAATAAGTTGTTTGCATAGCTCCATGAGTATCCACTTATCTGAGGGATATATAGGCAACATGTAAGGACAACCAGTGTAGCAACCTACACTCATGTAAGTGAAAGTTGGAAATTTAAAGAATATACACCCGACCTTACTCACCACTTTGTAGGCCTCGTTGGATACTCTCTTCTTTTCGAGAGTTGGATCAAAGCTAAAAATATGAGGTGTAAAGAAGGAATTTGTGACCCTCCTGAAATGATGAAGTCTTTCCTTCAACTCCATCTGATAGAAATACTTGTACATAGGCACCGAGTGTCAGTTTCCCTTTGTAGATAAACCTAGGAATTGTCTCATCACGGCTGCAACATACACCAAATAAGAAGTCATATAGAACTTAAAATTGGTTGGCACATTTATAAGTTCATGAATTTTGTCACTGATTTGTGTTCCCTAATCAATGTGAGCCTTCTGTCTTCTTATGATCCAAATGTATTAATACATCCACTCCTTAAAATGAGATGATTCAGGCAATCCCTTAACCCTACTCAGAAGTGTAATCATGTCCCTGACATCTTCTTTGAAGTCACTTCACGAAATCCCCTTCGCCCATCTTGAGATGGTAGGCCTGGGTGTTTTTAAGCATTGGCTATTGATCAAATTTTTAGCCTTGGTTGGATCTGCATCATAAACTTCCTGCACTTGTTGCATTGATATATCGGTGTATTTTTCCATGTGTGGGACTCTAAAAAAAATGTCAAAGATCATCACTTGTCCAGAGGAATCTATCACACTTTTGTTCTCCCAGAAGTAGTGGGAAGCGACCTAGAGAACAAACTTTGTGTGATGAGCAGATGTCAAGAATGTGGACACTAGATGCAGATTATTGTGGATGATGGCTCTCAAACTGTCTTCTAAAGGGATTTGTTCAGTTCTTTTATCCGAGTCTACAAGGTCCTAATGACCAACCTCGGTGTCCTTTATTTCTTCCACCTTTGAGATCACCATTGTAGGCGGATAGATACTTTGGCACTTGTATTTAATTTTTCCCTTACCCTTAGAAGATGATGGAGGCTTCTTTGTTGTCATCTAGAAGAATCAGGATCAAAGGATATTACTTTCAGCATCACTTGACAAGATATGGAGAGAAACTGCAAGGATGGTGAATCAATAGACGTTAGGAAAAATTGTAGCATTGGGAAGCATGAGACAAGAAAGCAATGTGGAGCAAGCGTGAAATGAGCAATTAGGCATGGAAAACTGAGCGTGAGTGAAGAAACAGCGTTTGGATCGAAAACAGAGTGATTTTGAAGTGTTAGAATGAAAAACTGCCAAATGTGTAGGAGCGCTGAAAATTAGTGCTCTTACACTTGGAATGATGATTCAATATGTAAGGGCACTAAAAATCAATGCCCTTACATGTTCTGCATGTAAAATTTTCCAAATATGTTAAGGTGTTGAAAATTAGCGCCTTGACATCTTGTCTTACTTGGAAAGATAGTGAAACAGAAGGGCAGGATTTTTAAGTGCTCTTGCAGTTTGCGGGATAAGGTGATATTATGCTCTGGTGCTAATTTTCAATGCTCAAGCATATCATCCTTGGGAGATCTCTTTCTTTTGTTATTGGATGTCAAAGCGGGCTATTTCAATGCCTTAGTATGAAGGAAGGAGGAACTTCGTATGTAGGAGCGGTGATTTTCACAGCTCCTACATGTAGGAGTTGTGAAAATCATTCAAGTGAAAAGGTAGATAATTTCATCACTCTTACAATGTAGGACTGGGTGAACTTGGTGTTCAAGTGGTGAAAATCATCACTCGAACAATTTGAGTGATGGTCTCTTAAACATGGTAAAGCTCCGCCATTTTCGAATGTGTAGGCTCAAAATTTCAACGCTTCTTCGATTGTGAAAACCATGAAGTGTTCGAGAAATGAAAGACATCGAAGAAGAAAGAGGTGACATCAAGAAACTAGGGCATGATGAAAATGAAATGCGCAAAACAAGAATGAAGAGTAGGACATGATCAAGAAGAGGGAAAAAGAAATAAGATAAGTGATTTTAAACCCTAAACATAGTGGTGACGCATTGAGCAAAGGATCGAGTAACAAGAACAAAGTATAAAAGTTAAAAATCATGACAATGAGGAAAGAGAACAACATACTTGGTAAAGAAATGAAAAACCCTAACTCTGATGGCGAAGAGATCCTAATGTGAGAGCTTGTAGGAGGTTTGGAGAGAAACCAACACACAGAGGAGGAAAAATAGCGAAATGAAATGAAGTGACAAACTAAAAATCACTTAAAAACCTTTTAAAAAGGTTATTAAATGATGTTAAGAAGTGCATTAATGAAGGCATGATTTTGGGAGATAAAATTTTGAAATATGCACTGGCAGTGAAAATCACTACTCGTGCATCAAAAAGTCTAAGTATGGACAAAAAGTGCACAAGTGGTGATTTTAACCGCTTGTGCAATTTTTTGCAAAGAAAACAATATGTAGGAGCGCTGAAAATTAGCGCTCCTACACCTGAAGTGAAAAATGACTAAGGAAACGTGTAGGAGCACTGATTTTCAGTGCTTCGACATGTTTGAAAAATTTACTAACTCTCAAGGGTTGAGAGTTCGTGAAGATATTCATTTCGAAGGTCTTCAAGAGACAGACATAGGGGAACGCTCAAACAGACTATTTGAGACTTCAGACTGCACATCGATGTGAATTTCAATTCACCTCTTTTTGTGTGCTTGAACACCACAAACCTATGAAACAAACAAGTTTCATAGGGGGTTTATCCATGGATCGAGCACTGCTAGGTTCCATGATAACATAAGTTACGGGTGATGGCATTTGGGGAAGATCTTTGGCAACATTCTCATGTGGAGATAGAGTTTGTTCTTCATCATGCCCGAGTTCTTGTTTATCACCTTCTTCTTCTTGAAACTCTTGTTCTTCTGCAAAATCTTCTTCCTCATCAGAATCTTCTTCTTCAAAATCTTCTTCTCCAATAGGTTCCTCACTTTCATTTCCTTCTTCTTTGGAATCTACCTCTTCAAAAGCAGGCCCTTTTCGTTTTGCATGAGATGGTTCAAATTTTGTGGCCTCTTCTTCTTGAACTTCCCGTGTATCCTTCTTGCCAACAATGAACTTGATTCTAGGGCCTCTCCGGGAAGAAGAGGGAGTAGCCACATGCTTGTCTTTTGTGCAGAGTTCTTGTTGTTGGTTGGCTTATGCTCTAGGTTCTTCTCCTTCGGACTCTGTCCTGAAGGATTTCATTTGGAAACCATGTTTTTGCAACCATTCTACTGTGTTGGCCAATATGGGAGCAAGCCTTTCCCTGATCGAGACACTTTCCTTTTTAGACCATTGTATTGCAGACAAAGGTCTCCTAGAAATTTCATTTTCATCATAGGCAACGTTCATGATGTCACCAGGATCTTTGAAACCCTTTGGTAGGTCAACAACACCAAGATCCTTGATCTACTCTATGGTTAGCCTACAATAATCCATTTTGCGGACATCCTCTTCATCTCTACATTCAACCCATATGTCTTTGAAGCGATACTTGTGTCTGTGACCCTTCTTCAATTTCATGTTCACATTCTGGTAATCAAAGTCAAATCTGTATTTGTATGTCCTTATTTTCATGATTTGCATTTCCGCATAGACTAATTTGGCATTTTCTACATTGTGAATGGCATATCTACCAATCATTAGTGGAAACTTGAAACTCGGTTTGTGAATTCTCATTCATTCCTTGTGAACTGAGATAAGTTGTCTACATAGCTCCATGAGTATCCACTTATCTGAGGGATATCTAGGCAACATGTAAGGACACCCAGTATAGCAAACTAACCTCATGTAGGTGAAAGTTGGAAATTGCAGAAAGATACACTCGACCTTACTCACCACTTTGTAGGCCTCATCAAATACTCTCTTCTTTTCGAGAGTTGAGTAAAAAATGAAAAGCAGAGGTGCAAAGAAGGCATCTGTGTCCCTCCTAAAATTATGAAGACTTTCCTTCAACTCTAATTGATAGAAATACTTATACATAGGTACAAAGTGTCAATTTCCCTTTGTAGATAACCCTGGGAATTGCCTCATCATGGCTGCAACATCACCAAATAAGAATTCATATAGAACTTCAAAGTGGTTGGCACATTTATCAGTTGCTCATGAATTTCGTCACTGATTTGTGTTCCCCAATCAGTATGAGCTTTCTGTCTCCTTGTGATCCAAATGTATTCATACATCCACTCCTAAAAATGAGATGATTTAGGAAATCCTTTAACCATGCTCAGGAGAGTAATCATGTCTCTAATGTCCTCTTTGGAGTCACTTCGAGGAAGCCCCTTTGGCCATCTTGAGATAGTGGGCCTAGGTGTTTTCAACCATTGGTTGTTAATCAAATTTTTAGCCTTAGTTGAAGCTGCATCATAAACCTCCTGTGCTTGTTGCATTGAAATCTCGGTGTATTTTTCCATTTGTGGAACTCTAAAAACAATGTCAAAGAATTCAAGGTCTAGCCTGATCATCACTTGTCCAGAGGAATCTATTACACTTTTTCTCTCTTAGATGTAGTGGGATGCAACTTGGAGAACGAAATCTATATGATGAACGAATGTCGGGAATGTGGACACCAGATGCAAATTGCTATGGACAATAGCTCTCAAACTATCTTCCAAGGGCTTTTGTTTAGTTCTTTTAACAAAGTCTTCAAGGGCCTGATGACCAACCTCGGTGTCCTTTATTTCATCCACCTTTGAGGTCACCATTGTAGGCGGAAAGACACCTTTGTATTTATATTTCATCTTGCCCTCTTTCTTAGAAGACGATGGAGGCTTCTTTGTTGTCATCTAGAAGAACTGGGATCAAAGGTTATCACTTTCAGGATCACTTGACGAGATCTGGAGAGAAACTACAAGGATGGTGAATCAACAGATGTTAGGTGAAACTGAAGCATTAGGAAGTGTGAGGCAAGCAAGCAATGTGGAAAAAGTGTGAAACGAGCAATTTGGAATAGAAAACAGAGTGAGCGAAAAAATGAAGTTCAGAGTGAAAACAAAGCAATTTCAGAGCATTAGAAGGAAAAACCGCCAATTCTGTAGGAGCGCTAAAAATCAACGCTCCTACATGTTTCTAGCACTTTGAACATTCAAAGTGTTGGGGTGCTGAAAATCAGTGCCCCTACATTTGGGTGAAGTTCATTTGGAAAGTGTCAAGGCACTGATTTTTAGCGCCTTGACATGTTAACTCACTTGGAAAATTGGAAGTGCATTGGCAGGTGTTTTTAGTGCTCTTGCATCTTGTAAGAAGGTGTACTCCATGTATGAGTGGTGATTTTAACCTATCCTACATGTGGATTTGTGAAAATTACTAGGTGAAATGGCAGTTAATTTTACCGCTTGAACATTGATAGGTGTGGAAGGTTTGGTGTTCAAGCAGTGAAAATCACCACTTGAATACATAGAGTGTGGCCTTTCATGGAAAAATGAAGTTTAACCGATTTCAAAGGTACCCATTTAAAACTTCACCACTTGGTGAATATGCACTCAGTGAGACATTCAATGATCAGATAGAAAAACAAGAAAGGGTGAAGTAAAAGCATGAAGGGAAAGACCCAGGATGCATTTGTAAAAATGAAAACAAACCCTAACAAAAATGCAAAGAACAGGTTGTGATATGGAAAGAGGGAAAATGAATTTGACATATAAAGAGATCCAAACCTAAACACAAAAACGCATTGAGAAACTTGAAAAAGAAACTACAGAGTTTAAAAAGCAAATGGCAAGGAGAACTTGACGAAGAAAGAGAAGAAACAACATACCTAATGGCGAAAAAGCAAAATGTTGAAAACCCTAGCTTGAAAGTATGGAGAAATCTTCAAAATCACGACCCAAGTGGTTTGGAAATTGCCCAGCATGATGAGGAGGAGAGGATGGCGAATATAAATGAAGAGTGATTAACCTAAAAGCACTTAAAAATGATTTTAAAAGGTCATTAAATGAACTCAACTTGCACATTAATGAAGGCACTAATTTTGGAGGGAAAACTACGAAACATGCACTGGCGATAAAAATCACCGCTCATGCATGAAGAAGTCTTAGTTCGGACAAAAAGTGCACAAGCGCTAAATTTCAGTGCTTTAACATTTCAAAGTTGAGGATAAAGTGTAGGAGCATTGATTTTTCAGCGCTCCAACACTTTGAGTTGGAAATTGACTAAGGCAATATGTAGGAGCATTGAAAATCAACGCTCTGACATATTTCACAATTTTGACTAACTTTCAAATTGAGAGTTTATGAAGATATTAATTTCAAAGGTCTTCGAAATATGGACGGGGAGGAACACTCAAACGGATTTGTTTGAGATTCTGGACCGCGCATCGAGGTGATATGAAATTTGCATCGCTTTACATGCTTGAACATCATGAAACTACGAAACAAACAAGTTTCGTAGGGGGTTATTCGTGAATCGAGCACTACTAGACTCCATGATAACACATTGTTTCATGAATCATACACAAGTTATTTAGAATTTCATCTCTTTCCTATTGTGAATGAATGCTTGTGAATATGCATGTAATGGTTATTAGCAGTACTCTGGAGGATAGTTCAGCCAAGTCATTAGTTTTTATTAATTTCTCAATTGATACAATATTATTTTATTAGCAATAGTTTAGTTACAATCTAAGTTGTAGGTACCCATAGCAACTAGTTTTGGTTTATGCTTTTATTTTTTTGCAGTTCTGTGAATTTCTAGCAAGTAGAATAACTTAAGTAGGGTAGTTTAGGTGGCTTTAATTCCATGAAGGCATATATAATGTTGCACCATCATAAGCTTATAGGCCTTGGGTTGACAATTTAATGTGGTCTTAAGCAATGTAAAGAGGATTGTTCAGCCAATTAAACCTTTGAATTGAGTAGACTTGGTGAAATTACACAATTCAGGGGTGTACCTAGCTGAATAATCCACTTGACATTGCAAGCCTACATTAAATTATCAACCAAGGTCTATAAACTTATGATGGGTCTACAGTGTATGTGCACCATGAGAGACTCCTAATCTATCATCATTGTGTGAAAGAATAGCTAAAATTCAATAACTTAAACAAAACACAGTTAATGCTGAAAAGAAACCTTTCTGCACAATAGTTGTTGCAGGTTCCTTCAACGGTGGTTGTAGGTGACTGATAAACTATTAACTAAAAGTAATAAACTGAATTCTCTCCTTCTATATTATCTTCTATATATTTTCCTTGATTACATACTCAAATATATAGTTTGGAAAACATCTAATAGGTTTCCCATCATTCCTTCAAACAAGGAAAAGGATTATTCTTCAAATGACACAAATACAATGATTGGACAATAGAGTCCTATTACAAATTTTCATCTGGCTGATTGGAAAAGAGTTTGTTTAAACTCTTTTAGGATCAAACCAATTTTTTGGAGATTTTTTTATGTTTATAAATATATGGCAATCCATATCCAACTTATTTTCAAGTTAAAACTTAGAGTATAACAAATGGTGGAGGTTGGACTAAATTTTTGCCTTCTCAGTCGCCACTTTTTACTCAGTCAACTTTTGTCATTAACAAATCCTTCATTATTGTGTAGTTATTCAAAGGCTTTTTGGGTTTTGTGCTCCTCTTTTTCATCTTTCCAGATCATTTTGAAAATCTAAATTTTATTAAGAAACAAGGGAGATATGCATGTTTTACTGAAACTTCCTTTTTGACTTTTTCTACACTTTTCCAACAACAGCTACATGTTGACAACTATCAACTTGTTTCTCTTCTTTTCAGCTACATGAATGACTCATTTCTTCCACAAATGATATTTTAATCCTTCTAAAAATACTTGAAATTTAATAATTATCATTCATCATAATTTAGCATCAAATAACTAAAACATACAAATGTTTATAAATCATCATTAATCATAGTTAATACTTCAGGGAATCAAGGTAAAGTTCATAAATGTCTTAGGAATGATATTATAACATCATAAACATGGATGAAATCATAAGGAATGGTGAAATAAATAAGATAAATAATAAGCTCATCATTCCCCCCAGTTGAAGCTTTGCTTGTCCTCAAGCAGGAGATGGGCATTGGTTAGACACGAAAGCTACCGACATGATGTCCAATGACTTTATCTTGCCTTCCTTTTCATCAAGATACGAACATTGTTGTATGAATGTCTTTCCATATTCTCTTAACATCTTCTCTCTTTAATTCATTTTTGAGATAACATGAGTAACATATGCTATAGCTACCCCTAAATACTTTTATCTTTTGTCACTTTGAGGCAATATTGGCAAAGGGAAATCAATAAAACAATATGTCAATTGAAGCAAACATAGTCATGAATGTAGAAGGTAGGTATGGAAATATACAAGCAAGGTCATCCTCCTATGGTATAGGAAAACAATACAAGGCATGCACGTTTCCCCCCAGCTGAAAGGTCATTTGTCCTCAAATGCCAATGTATGGATGCGAGTGGCTGAATAAACCAGTTATGAAGCATGTAATTAGAACAATGATAATTGATGAACATATTGTAATGCATAGGTAGTTAATTAACTAAAAATGATAAATATTACTAATGAATGAGAATCATAAATGTAAGTACCTGTTATGATGTAGTGAAAAGTTGTAAACTTGGTGAATAGCTGAATGTACAAGTCCCTCTAAGAGTGGTTGCATATTTATCATCGATAATTGTTGTAGGTTTCTTGACTGCTCACTGCAAAAAATATCTATCCATCCAATAACTTCTAATGTAACTTTAGATGCAGTCCATTACCATTGAATAAAATCTGATTAGATCAATTGAACAACACCAATTGAATATAGATTCTTGATCCCATGAAGACCCAACCACCTAATGGAATTTTTTTTTTGACATAAATGAATCACAACCTTGAAAGAATAATGACTTTGGAATATGACCAAACACCAACTATGAATACCTTTGAAATAGTCATCTAAACAAGAAGAAATGGGGAAACAAACAACACCAGACAACACCCAACTAACTATGCTTCAATAGTTGGAGAAGAAGACATCTATTGCATTGTGCAACAAAAAATTTTGAATGAAAAACCTATCCTAACCTACACTAACCAACAAATAAAACTTGATCAAACAAAACCATTGATTGGTTATGTGAAATAGCTTCCTTTCCTTAGCAACTTACAATGCTTTGCATACTTGTGAGTAACCAAAAAGAGGTACAGCATAAGTAGAAACTTAATAAATAGCTGCAATAATTTTTTACATACATAAACAAACTCACAAGTTACTAATTCATTTTGACAAAACATACTTCTGTTTTGAAGGAAATAAGTAAGCTGAGACCATTCTTCTTTAACTGCAACTATGTATTTAGCTTCATCTTCAGTTATAACTTCATGCTTGACTGCAAGCATGACTTGTGATGCTTTTGTGGCTTCCATTAGAGCTAGATGTCTGATAGGACATCCATGTGAAAGAACAAATTTTAAACCCTCCTTGTTGGGTTCATGTTGATGGGTTGCTTCTTTTGATAGCAACATATAAATTTTTGCAGGATGCTCATGCTACTCATGTTTTTTCTCTACAAAATATATTGGTATTGTATCTAAAGTTGAGAAAAACACCTCTAAGTAATCCCAAAATTGGTCTTCTTCAATCTCTTATGTACTTTTTTGCATGACAATGCTGGTTTTGACTTCATAGAAGCTCTCTTCTTCAAGTAGGATTTCTGATTTGATATCACGTTCATCTTGACCAACAACCTTGTTTATAATAACTTCTTCATTTTGCAAAACAAGGTTGTCCTCTTTAGCATCAATTCTTGAACAAAATACTTCTACATGATAATAGAGAACATATATTCATTGATTTCCAATTTACTCTTTTCAAGTATATCAATCTAATCCATTTTTCTGTTGCTAAATATGATTGTGGTAACTTTCAAAATGCCTAATGATCCTAAGTGCTTTGTATAGAAATTATGATTCTACAAAAATAAGAACTTTTAAGAAACCTAGAGATTCTCATAGCTTGACACCATCCCCAACAACGACGTAAAAAATGTAGAGTCTAACTAATGTGTTGTAGACTTGGTGAAATTACACAATTTAGGGGTGTACCTAGCTGAACAATCTGCTTGACATTGCAAGCCTACATTAAATTATCAACCAAGTTCTGTTTAAACTTATGATGGGTTTGCAATGTATGTGCACCATTAGAGACTCCTAATCTATCATCATTGTGTGAAAGAATAACTAAAATTCAATAACTTAAACAAAACATAGCCACTGCTAAAGGCATCCACAACAACTATTGTGCAAAAAGGTTTCTTTTCAGCACTAACCGTGTTTTGTTTAAGTTATTGAATTTTAGTTATTCTTTCACACAATGATGATAGATTAGGAGTCTCTCATGGTGCACATACAGTGTAGACCCATCATAAGTTTACAGACCTTAATTGATAATTTAATGTAGGCTTACAATGTCAAGTGGACTGTTCAACTACGTATCCCTTGAATTGTGTAATTTCACCAAGTATACGACACATTAGTTAGATTCTACACTTCCATATTCCATTGAAAAATCCCTCACTAGTTGAATCCTATACTTCCATTTTTTTTGCCTTAAATTTTATTCCTCATTGCTTGTCAGGCTTACCAATGTTTGGATTCAAAATCTATTTGGATATTAGTGTAGAATAGTTCATCTTCATGCTCTTAAAATTCATTAAACCCAAGATCATGCTCCTTAAAGGAAACATGAAGAAGAAGATCCTCATCATCATTACATTGGAAGTTGTATTATTAAGGATCAACCTTATCGTTGGAGGTCTTTTGAGAGTCATAAGAAACCACCAAAGGGCTTGAAGCCACACTACAAGTAAAATATACATACTTTGAACTAAAGTCAACATTAACAATACTAAAGGAGGGTCATGGGGGAAAATCCATGAAAATCCCATGATTACACCAAACAAAATCAATATTGGGGCTGCCATTTTTTGAGGTTAATAGTTCAGTGTCCATAAATAAATTTGACATTGCAACAAGCAATTTTGTGTCCTGTTTGGTTACACTTGAAGTACCACTTAGGAAGGCCCTCATAATTGACAAATTTCATCCATGAATGATGTGAGGAGTTGATTTTGACCATGCGTGAAATAGGCTTGAATATATCAATCAACACAAAAAAATATAGAAATATCTTTGAATTGATGAGTGATACCACACCTATTTTAATAGATTTACCCACTTGGTTAACCAAGGTTTCAATGAGTTCAAACTCCCTCATAATTTGAGGAAGATTGTATAAACGCAACCATATTGGGATGTTGCTAATTCTCACATTCGGAAGGTCAAGAAGGGGAATAAGGAGTTATGAATAAATATGATTTTACATAAAACTAGGGACCATTATCCAAAAGATACCTGCAATCAACAGAGGAATTGAAGATAACCATAAAGAATTCATGGTCAAGAAAATACATAGTGAGAGTCTCTATGTTATGCTAGTTTTGTTTGTTTTAAACCAAAAAAAATCCATAAAAGGGTGTTTCCCCATACTTCTAAAAGTAAGAGACCTAGAGCCAAGTTTCCTAGAGATATCTTGGATACAATCATGAGAAATGTGAAGATCAAGTGGCTTAGGAGAATTTGGTGGCCTTTGTATCCCCAATAGAGAAAGTAGAAGACAAGTCTTGGTTTTGAAAGAGGGGTAGAAAATCAAGAGAAAGTGAGGTGTTCTCCCCATCCATATCAAAAGAACTCATAGCCTTGGCCTTGACATTTAATCCAAGATCCAAAATAGGGCAATCTTTTATATTTTGGATCTTGTAGAATTCACTATAACAATGAAATAGATTGGAAGAGTTTTACAAGCATTGCATTGCATTTCCCTTTATTTCAAGGGCTCTAGACCAAGTGCAGGATTCAAAGAGGTTGCTTAACCAAGGGTAGGAGCCTAGACCCTGAGAGTCTTAGCAAAGGTCCTAGTCAATTGACAATACCTTTCTTAAGTGAGTCGAAGGCTCCTCTAGAGGTTGCCTCCAAAGAACACTACTTGCTAAACATTGTAAACCTCCATTCACCATTTTCTTTGGTCCTCTCACCAATTAATTCACTTCACATGTTGCTTGTCACACACATAATTTCACTCACCATTTCATTATATGTTGTCATTATCCATTTTCACTATTAATAGTTCTAGTTTCAAGTTTAAAATCAATTTTAGAAGAAATAAAATTATGACTACTTCAAGAATCAATGAGAAAAAGGGTTTTGACCACTAATTTAAATATTAAATTCCACCAAGGCAATCTAACAATAAATTGTACCTATATTAATAACTACATATTTTCATTTTAGGTTATGCACCATATTTGTATGAGGGTTTTTTTTTTAGGTAAAAGGCTATAAGCCTATATATATATATATTTATAATAAAAAGATTTACATTAAGATATGTTTCAGTGGCTTTCATTAGCCAATATCAGGTATCCCTGATCCCACAAACTTAGCTAAAAATTTTAGTGGCTTTCATTAAGCAATATTGGGTATCCTTGATCCCACAAACTTAGCTAAAAATTTCAAGGAGGAACAAAAAAAATTGGCCCAAATGTTCTAGGCGTTTCCAGAATTTATAATATGCTTAAAGGTCAAACAAAAATTGGACCATATATTGGGCATGTTACATTTGCAGCTTACAAAAAAGAGAGTATTTACAAGAGCTTTATACTTCGCTATTCCTCCATCTGGTCAACTTGAACATCGTTCTCATCTTACTGCTCTTGAAGGTTGCCCATTTCTGACTGTGCGGGTGGTAGAACGTTTAGATTAAAGGGCACAACACGGTGACATTGAGGGGAACCACTACCATTATTAGGAGGCTCTGAAGTAATTGGGGGTGGAGGATTGTGTACGTGGGTGAGCAGCACCATGATGGCGTTTGTGCTTACTCTTATCCTTTCTGACAACTCGACCCCAATCTCCCTAGCATTTCGGTTGAGAGATGACTGTAAGTATCTTGAGCATCACATCTCCAGGGTCTGCTTAATTGCACTGTACACGGATAAGCCCGCCTGTGTAAAAGGAAATGGCGATGAAATAGGCCTCCAACATAGCCCTGACCTCTCCACAGGTCATAATTTTGGGCTGCTCTCAAAAGGATATTAGTTTGCAGATACACTTTTTTCACCACCTTATTTGTGATAAACTCCATAGACTGAAAGCATTGCAACAAATCAAGAAGATTTAAAACAAAGATTGATAGCAGTTGAGAAGGGAATAAAATTCTTCTCTCCCACGGTTGGAGGATTTCTTCCCCTATTACTTGCTTGATACATTTCTTGAACTGCGTACATTGGCCCTTGAAGACTAGTTGAAACTTTGCATCTTTGATACCTTCCATGCAAGGCAACTCCCAGTCATTCACTGGAATAGAAGCTCTGGCGTGGGAAGTATTCCATTGTGATTCTTTAGCAAGCTCTACAGGCTTGTGGCTCCACGTGCACCTCGTTGTTTTTGGAAGAAATCTCCTGATGTATGCAGACGCCTTCGTGGAAAAAACCCTGGTTGAGTTGTTACCAAGGAGAAGAGCCTTGAATGTTCCAAAATCCAGCTGCAAGCAATGTATAAATCATGTCGTTCGCACAAATGGTTGTAGGATGACGCACTTGGGAACGGTGAGATGGGCTCCCTTGTCTTTTCATCAGCAAGAGGATCAGGACTAGCACACGCTGGAGATATATTTTGATGCTTCCTTACTCCCCGTAATGAATTCTTAAGCATGCAAAGTACGCCCTGCACAGAATGTTACGAACCTGCAATCAACCAAAAGCTTATGCCAAATTTAGCACGTAGATATATTGTTTGGCAAATGTCATGTAAGACATTAGAATGTCTCCCTTCCACCTTTAGGATGAGGCTTTAGAAAAATTTTATGGGCTGAAGTAAATGACTCCGGCCATGACAGTACTTTATTAGTACTATCGCCTCACTTCATTTTTCATGGTGGCAGATTTATGATTGCATCCCCTGCTTCAAAGAACCATTTTTCCTGGACATAGGCAATCGTTTAAACTAAGGTGTTAACCCCAATTTAACACATGCTTTGATTTATGCCTCAGACGCTATTAGATTTGCTAGCTTAGGGTGAATATTATCAAAGGAGTTCCCCTGTACAAGTTCCACTTCCTGATTGTCACAACCCATATTTTCCAAAAGGTTTGCTACCCGATTACCTTCACGGTAGGTGTGTGAAATATAAATCTATTTGAAATTTCTTAGAAATAACCATACTTTTTGTAAAATCTACTTGATCCTCCAGTTATGAACACTTTTCTCTTTATATGAGGGTTGTAATGTTAAATTTTTAGTTTTACTTTATGAGGATATACCTTCACATAATGGTTTACATTAGAGTTCCAAAATTTCATGTTGATGGTGATTTCCTCAAAACTAAGGGATATTATTATTCTAAGAAGGAAGCAACACATTTGATATTTGAAAATGAGCATTTCTTAATTTGATCTTTGTTGTCAATTTTCATTCTTGTTTGATATCTATTAAGATGTTTTCTAGATGGTATTATTTTCTCTATTTTGTAATGTTATCATTTATATCAAATTATTCTATTATATATTCAACATCATCTACTATTTGTTTTTTTTCACAATAGACTTTCGCTTTGTATTTGTCTCTTAAACTATTTATAAATCAAACTACCCCATCTATCCCATTTATGAAAGAAATAAAATGATTTGAATTCTCAAAATCCTATTCATACTAATTTATGGTTCAACATTTTATTTTAACTCAAAGAATTCATTTCTTTGTTATTAAATAAAATGATAAGATATACTTTTGTTGGAATAATTTCTATAATCTCTTGTATTTATCATTATGATTTTTGATTCTAATGGATTTGGTTGGATGTTATTACCACTTTAATGATCTATTTTTAGTTGATATATAGCAATGTGTGATCTTCCTCTACTAGTTTCTTGTAAATTAAAATATTATTCTAAATTAGTTAATAATTGATTTTTAATTTCCCATACTCTAACTTTCCCATTATACTTAAATAATTTAATATTTCTAACTAGGCTATCTAGTTCTATTCATACTTTCCTCTTCTATTTTATATCTAAAGATTTTGATCCTATGTTACTACTTCTAAACTAGTTTCCTCATTAGAGGACTTGTGTCTCTTCCTCTTATTTCTTTTGGACTTATTTTTCTTTTTTTATTCTTTCTCCAATATCCTAAATGTTTTTTTGGCTTGGAAATATTTCCATTTTCACCATTGGACAATTTCAATAGTGGGTTAATTTTTTTCTATGTAACTTCTTATTTAAGTGAATACACTTTTGAGGCTAATCAAATAACTTCAGCTAATTAGACTTGATTACTTCTTTCTAATGTTTCCTAAGTAATTGTTCTATATTAAGAATCTACGAGTGATGTTGGCTAGTCACTCAATTTGAATATACAAAGGATCTCACACGAGCATATAAAAAAAATTAATTGATTTCAAGAGAAAATGGGTTAGAACCACACCTTACACATAAATTTTAGAAAATAAATTTTAATTATTAATACACTATCTTGAAGAGTCAATCTCTAAATTCAAAAGAAACTTTAAAGATGAAATAAAAAAGGATGTAGAAAAATTTCAAGGCATGGTACTATAAAAAATATGACACAATATAATGCTATTCACTAGCACACACGTACATATAGGATAAAAAATGAGCTCAGCATACCATTCAAAATACTCAAGAAAGTCAATATTGACTTTTATTTCACCAAAATTTGAGATTGAAAAGCTTAATTTCTCATAAGGGTTTGATTGTTGAATCTAACATATTTATAGACATACA
This sequence comes from Sequoia sempervirens, assembly GCA_007258455.2. Taxonomy (NCBI): domain Eukaryota; kingdom Viridiplantae; phylum Streptophyta; class Pinopsida; order Cupressales; family Cupressaceae; genus Sequoia; species Sequoia sempervirens. The sequence goes on from VDFB02290728.1 coordinate 17,995, forward strand.
TATATATACCTATATATATGTATATGTATATGTATATGCATGCTTACATATACTTGTATGTATATATACACACATATAAATATGTGTGTATATGTATGTGCTTATATACATACATATACACACATGTGTACATCCCAAATGGACCCATCTACATATTTCATGTGCATAGATATTTGTACCACCTTGCTAGTTGATACATAACATCTTAATTTCATGTACTCACTATATAAGAATCATTCATTTGACAAGGAAGATAATTAGCTTATTCTTAGCTCTAGAAAGTGAATTTTTAATAATTGATTGAAGACAACCAATCACAAAAGGAACCAAAAGAGTTTGGTAATAGTTTGAAGATAATAATACCATAAACTAGCTTAGAGATTGTAATTCACACATTGATTATGCCAATAATTTATTGAAGACCAAGGCCTCATATTGTAAGCCCTTGCAACAATATTTTTCTAAGGCCTTGCTTTATGCGTGGCATTGGTGGCACCCTTTCCTATTGATGAAAATGTATAGTATCATCTAGTTGAATATTTTTTTGAGCCATCTATGAGATCCATTTTTTATTAGCAAACTCATTTGTACCTATATACCTAGTACTATTTTGATATCACATTATTACTTGAATATTATTATGTTTCAAGATGTATGACCTTGATGTTAGACTATGTTAGATATTTATATCATGCATAAAATAGCTTGAATTACATATGTTCTAGCAATGATCTAAATCATTGTGGTTAAGTATAAGTTGAATTTATGTGATGATTGTGTTATGTTTTCCCCTTAATAATTGACATGAATTGGAGATTGAAATATAATTCTCAGTAGACCTTGAATTATTCTCATTAACTAGATTTGAGTTGGAATTGATGCAGTTATATACTCGTTGTATGTTAGATACCACTTTGTGTTATTATGAAATTTATATTCAATTAATATGTAATATGATGTTAAATTAATTAATATTGTTATGTGAATGATGAGTTTGCATAATATATGATCATGTCTACATCTTCAATTATGTTGCTTTAGCTATTAAATTGGGCATATTACTAGTTGTAATTGAGTGCGCAGGTAATTTCCATGGCCAATGAAAATTGGAGGTCCCTTAAGAAAACCCTAGCGATGTGATTCCTAGTGAAGCCTTGACCTTATTCCTAGATGGGGACTAAGATATTTAAATATAATATTTGTTGTAAAGTGATGTGTTGTAAAAATATTTTTGTGATTGTTCTAATGTTTGTAAGAGTTGTACTTTGGCCAAGTTGTATTCTTTTTGGACAAAATCGTATTTGATTTTTAATGGGTTTTTAAAAGGCCTTAAAGTGTCTTTTCCCACTCTTTTTGAATGATTTTATGTCCCTAGATCAACCCCCTATGGGTTGGGTAACGTTTGAGACCTAAACCTTGGGCTTTGGCCTTGATTTGACCCTTCCCAAATCCCTCGAGAAGTGGGTGATGAATTTATGGCTTGTGGGTAAGGCAAGTGACTTGTCACTTTCAAACCCACTCTCCCAAGTTTATGAATGGGGCTTCCAAAGACCTCACATATGCAAGTGATTTACAAGGAGTTTTCTTGGGGAAGACTGTACAAAACTACATCTCTTATCCTAATGTTCAGACGCGTGTGAGCATTTGTGGGGACCACCTACCTTTGGAGTTTGGTGAGAAAGAAAGAGAAGAGGTGAATGAGATCTATGTGTCACCTCCTCATTTGTTAAGGGAAGGTGATATGGCACCCACTACATATCCTTCTCTTGGAGGCTTTGAAGGGGCTTACTTTTATTTTTGTTCTTACTTCATTTTTTCTTTTTCTCTCACGAGTTTTTGTGGAAGTTTTCTCAGACTTGTTCTGAAATAAGGAGAGATATCTTGGAGTTAGTGTGAGAGAAGATTGAGCTTGAGGAAAAATGGATTGGAGTGGTGTTGTAGGAACTCCATCAAAGGACTTCACCATTCCATGGATAGCTTTGGGAGGTAGGCTCTTGTCTACCTAGATGGTATGTATTTTGTTTGTTTAGTTTTAGACATTGAATTAGATCTTTATGTGTTGGTTGGTATTCTTATGTGATTGATTTTGTCTTGTGTTTTGTGTGGGATAGGTGTCATGATGGTGTGGGGATGTGATGATGCAGGGACTTCTAGAGGCCATAACTTTTGACCTAAGAGTCCAATTGGGATGAAATTTTATGTGCAGAAGTGTCTTGAAGAGTTGAGTGATGCCAATTGAACCTATTTGGTTAGAGCAATTATTGACACTTTTTGAGGCCATTTTTAGTCATCTAAGGCCTCAAACTAGGGTCTTAAGGATTTTTTCATAGTTTTCCAAGATGGGATTTTTAATTAATTTCAAACTTTTTCATGCTTCTAGATTAGAGATTTGACAATTAATCTTACTTTTGTTAGCTTCAAATAATTGGAAATTTTCATGGCCATGCAAATAAGCATGTAGAATTACTAAAAATAGTAAGTTTTTATTAGGGTAGATTTGATAAGTATTCTAGGAGTTAAAAGGCTTGTTTTTAATTTCAAAAGTGGAGAATTTTTTATTTTTTAGACTACAGGAATCGGGTAGCACGACCCCCTATAAACTGCAGTGCGCCTGGTAAACTTTTTAACGTGACCAGCGACGCTGGTGCAATACACCCTCCGGTACCACGGGGGTGGGGGAGACTAGACCTCGTGACCAACCTCCTGCAATAGGAAAGATTTAGCCAACCGAGCTAGGGCCCCAACCCCTAGAGAATTGATGAAAGTTTTGAGTTTAGTTTTATATGGATCTAAGTTTTCTTTGAGTTATGAGAATGGATTCAATGGTGTGAATTTTTGTTGCATCATGTGAGAGGTGAGAAAAACTCAATGAAAGAAGATTTTATTATGTGTGTGCCTATGGGTAGGAGTTTTTGTGCTTGAACTTAAGTTTGGGAAAATTGTGTTGTTTGTATGTATGTTTTGTAAAATCTAGTTTTCTAAAGGGCCTCCTAGCTTGGGTTTGGACTTGTGGGAAAACTCAAAAGTTGGGAGGTGAGCACCTCTATTGGCCTCTTTGTGAAAATAGTTTTTGTAGGTTTTGAAGGCACATTTTGGAGTGCTTGTCATCTTTTTGATAGTTCATTGGTCTTCATTTTTGTTTATATGGGTTGGATCATTCCCTTGTGCTTCTAGGGAAAAGAGTTTGAAGTGAGATAACCTCTATGGTTTTGTAATTTAGCTACTAGAAAGTCAATGTATTGATCTATTCATAACTTATTCCATAATTTTAAAAGTGAGTTTGTTGGGTGAATAAATTCTAATGATAATTTAGTTCATTTTAAATTCCACTGTGAGAAAATACAAATGGGACCGTGAGTGCATTTTCAAGCTTTTAAATTTGTTGCTAGAACCTTAAACAAATATATGTAGTTCCATAAGAATACATAATACTTGTATAAAACTAAAGAAGATGTTGCTTAAAATATTTTTTTATATAATTATTTATACCTAAATTTTATTCAATAAAATAGTGTATATATTGACTCCTCTACATTAATCTTGTAGTAAGGACATTGATTTTATATACACATCTAAATTATATATAGTTATTATATGACAAAAAAAGTAATAAATAAATAAATGAAGAAAACTTTTTTAAATTAAATAAAATTTTAAACGTACCACAATATATCTATAAAAATATATGTAAGAAGGGTTAAAGCTATATCATTATTTTTGAATTTTGTTTAAAAGACAAAAATAAAATGAAGACAAAAAAAAAGAGAAAAATTATAGTAGCTAAGGCAGGGAATCTTGTTCCCCACAACCATAGGGGAGGCCCTGGGGTGGGGCTTCGCCCCCACTTTAGGGGATGAGACCCCCCTATGGGAGCTATCATCTTTAGAAGGGGATGTGGCCTCCCATAGGGGCCGACCTCTTCACTCCTCCTTTTGTTTTTTTTGTTATTTATTTTCTTTTACAAATATTCAAAATTATTTTTATAAAAAAAAAGAAGCAAATCCTCTTTGGATTTTTTTAATCTCTATTTTTTAAAAATAAAAATAAATAATAATGATAAATCCATGCTCTATGCCCTTGAAAACTTGCAAAGTCAAAACCCCATCAGATTCATATATATTAATGGAGTATAAATATAAATATAAATATATACATATATATTTGTATATATACATATATATTTGTATATATACACATATATTCATACATATATAGATTTACAGATATATACATATATACATACATACATACTATTTAGTTGAAAAAGGGATCCTACATAGAAGGAGATAATTTTATAGGAAAAATGACTATCACATGAAGGATAGAGATGGAGAAGTTTATAGGCACTAAATTTGAGCTAGGTATCTCAAGATGGAGGATACGATCATAGATAGCTATTTATGGGCTATGATATCTAGATCCAAACCCATTGCAATGTAACATTCTGACTAGTACATATCAGATAGAAAATTGAAATGACTTATTAGGATTTGCTAGTATATTATATGTTGTTAAATGCACATAATATTATCACGATTTAATTACACTTTGTTAGACTTAATATGGAGGAGGAGGATCATTGTATGTCTTTTTGTTCTTTTCTAGATCTGTGGGATCACCTTGTGATGGTCATTATGAGCATTACCTACAAGGTTAAGATGAATGAGGTATTTGCATTATTACTCTCAAAGGAAATATGGAGAAAATATTTTGAATCAAATAAGAAGGCCCTATCCATTCATTGAAGATTAAATGAGAAAAGAAAGAAGGCCAAGAAAATAGAAAAGTTAAGATCTAAATATTTTGAGAAATCAAAATATCTAAGGCTAAGTGTTGGAATTGTGGAAAAAGTGGGCACTATCATAGATAGTGAAAAGAGAAGAATAAGAAAGAGAAAAATGATTTAGATGATTAGCTCAATAATTCTTCTCAAGATGACATAGATGCCTTTGTTGCAACCTTAGTAACTCACGCATTGGAAGGTGTGTGGTTGATTGACTCAAGTGATTCCTTTCATATGATATTCCATAAAGAGTGGTGAATTGAGTATGAATAATATGTTGGCAAGAAGGCGTACCTTGACATGTAAATAAAATCAATGATGTATTGTATATCCCTTTTTTCTTAAAATTTGTTAATAATGATAAAATTGAATGATGTGGGTGTGCATGTTGTTTTTTCTAGTGAAAGGTGTAATATGGTGCAAGGATCCATGGCTCTCATAAGAGTGTTCATGTGGAAAATATATTTTAGCTAGAGGAAAGCACTCTTCAATTAAATAGTTCCTTTGTTCCTATGCTAAAAATATCTACAAAATATACACTATCTTCATTAGAACCAACAATGATAAGAATTTTTTATACTTATAATTTGGCCATGCATTTTGGATGCTTAGGAAATCTTTCTTTAGAGAGAAGTTTACCTTTTGAGAAGACAATATTATGGCACTAGATAATGGGATATATATGTGAGAAGAGTCTTAAGACCTTGAAAAAGAAAAAACTTGTAGAGGGTTTAAATGATCTCGCTCTTGAGTTTGATTTCAATGAACATGGCATGAATGGTTAACAAAACCATGTTCAATTTTACATGTATTCTTATAAATATTTTAAGGCATTGGATTCAAATCATTCCAATCTACTTGGTCATGTAAATGTTCCTTATATTTCTGAGTCTTACTACTATGTATCTAAGTGTTGATAGGCAAAAATTCCTAATTGCAACATCTTCAAGTGCTTTTAGGCAAAGCAATTAGGTTTAGTTATTTATTACAATGGGAAGCATGCAATACCAAAAGAAATAATCTATTAATTTTTGTATATTTTACTATTTTATGCAAGTTAGTAACTCAACATTCCCAATTTTGTAGTTGGTAGAGAATAATTTTCTAGGAGAAATAATAGGATTTTTTTTTAAATTATATAAAAAAGAAAATAATGTGCAATAGTCCTCATTTTTTCCTTCCATGTGACTAAAACCTAAAGGAGCTTCTAGGGTTTCAACTCCTAAAAATCTAGTCACCATTAGAGTAGTAGATTTTTTAATATTTCAAGAAGGTTAATATTGTAAATTATTCTTATAGTTGACTATGTTGATAGTTCGATTTGGGGATTTTTTGGAATGTTTTAACTCAAGGTTTCTTTTTTCTAGATTACTAATATGAAAATGTAATAAAAATTTGATGAATTAGATAACATTATAATACATTACAAGCTTTTGTAATGGTTATTTCTTCATTGCATATGATTTTTTGCAATTTGAGATGGATAACTATGAATATTTAGTTGCTTGATATTGTTATTTATGGTGTATGAGTATGCATAGATCGTGCTACTTTATGATTTAAATTTGTGTTTCTCATTATATGCTTGGAATCTATAACCTAATGAATAGGCACTAGTCCTAGAAGTAATGATCCACCATGCTTTTAAACTAAAAACATCATTCACTTGTAGAGTAAGAGTATGAAGTATATTATATGCACTTCATGATTTAACCTTATAATCAGGGATAAAATCTTTAGTAATCCATTGTAGTTATCACCTTAGAGAGTCATTTTATCTATACCCATATCTTTCTATCATACAATGATGTGCTTATTAGCTTAATATAGGTTATAGCGCCAGGTTAATTCTTGGCCTAGTAATGAATTTTGGGGTCAAGTTTACATCATGCACTACCACATTATATTTTCCACTTTTCTATCTTTAGTTATGTTTATTCATATTCATTATACCTTTAGGGAAGCCCTTTGGGTCTACCTGAGCCCTAAGTTAAAGAAGGTATTACCTGCCTTAGTAAATTGGTCTTGTGTTGCCTTGTATAAGTTAGAGGTTTGTTGCTTTGACTTTAACACCCCCAATACTGAGAGAATGACTAGGATTTAGGGATTTAGGACCTATAACTCTATTCATCAATAGATTGCAAGACAATAAAAAAAATTATTTAAAAATCTTTAGAAATGAAAAATAAAATAAAAAGGTTTATGAAAAGATAGTGAAATCTAAGAAGGAAGAGTACATGAAAACAAGGAGGAAATAACTTATTTGCCTTGGGAAGCATAATCCTAGAAATTTTTGAAGAGAATTATAATAAAATAGTACAAACATGGAAAATATTATCATAGACTACCGATGGTTGGAATATGCAAAACTGCTTTATGAGAGAGACTGAGATAAAGACATCTCCTAGTAATTAATACAATTACCAAAATATTCTCTACAAAAGATATCAAGGAAGGAATATAAAAGATAACAATGGGTAAAATGTGAGATTAGATGGGTTACATTTAGAATATCTAAAATGGGGCTTAAAACCCCTCACACTACACATCAAAAGGATATTCAATGGGGGTAATTCAAAATGGATTCCCAATAAATTAGATAACTAGTGTCATCATTTCTCTTCTCAAAAGTGTAGATGTCAAAAACCCATCAAACTATCATATTATAATGCTTAATCCTCTTTTTTAGAAAACTATTCAAGAGTATCGTAGAACATAGAATTGGCAATTGGGTAGAAATCAAAGAAAATAGGGTGAAAGGAAAAGCACTTTTAGGAGAGGACACTCTACAACTGATCACTAAATTACTCTTAGATACTTGATCAAGACGATATGGGATAAACACAGGTATTTTTTTTTCTTCTTATTTTGTTAATTTTGATAAGGAATTTAACATTGTGCCTATAAGTAAACTTTGGGGCATAATGAAATAGTTATTTATTCTATAAATATTATGGGGTAGTTGTTCATAGGTTGCTTGATAAAGTTCAGGCATAAATTAGAACAAGATAAGAATTATCAAAATGTTTTGATAATTACATTGGAGTCAAGCAAGGATTTTTCTATCCCCTACTTTGTTTGGCCTTTTTATTGGAAAGTTCAAGGAGAAAATGGAAAAGTTTGATGATGGAGGTGTTCACTTGATGAACCATGTAATAAAGTTGCTTCTATATGTAGATGACACTATCTTAATGGAAAAAGAAACACATAATTTGAGAGTGCACTTGAGAGATCTATATTTTTTTTGTCAGGAAGTAGGGATGTAAGTGAATATCAAAAAAACCAAGGTCATAATATTTACCTTGAGAATAAAAAGGAAACGAATAAAATTCATATTTGAAGGAAGTCTCTTGCGAGTGGTAAATTAATATAAATATCTTGGCCTTGATTTTCACAACAAATTCAATTGGAAGACTTGTATGACAAAAGGGATAGAATGGGGATGAAATTTTTTGTACCTACTATAAGATAATGGAAAATTATTTATTGTAGGATTGGAAAACTAAGAAGACCCAATTTGGTTTCTTGTCATGCTAGTGGTGCTATACGAATGTGATTGTTAGGGAAACAACAGATCAACATGGAAATGAAGGGAAAAAAATAGTTGAAAATCATCTAATCATAAGAAATTTCAAAATGAAAACTTTAGTTCAATAGGTCATTTTAGTTGAGGTAGACAATTTTACATAGGGGGCATCAACTTTGACCTAAATGTTAAGTTAAATAAAGATAATAGAGAACATGGAGTTGCACCATTAGGCCAAAATATAAACAAATAAAAAAATAGATAGGAGGAAGAGTATGTTGATGAAATAAAAATTCAAATGGGTGAATAAATGTGATATTAGCATACAATAGTTCCCAAACACCAATTTCAAAATAAAAACCTATGTGTGAGAGAGAGAGAGATTTAAGGCAACCACGTGGTCAAAGCAGCTTGGGAGAAAAATAGGATACTATGTCAACCAATTCTTACTTGTGATCATGTGAAAAATGATTATATAGGAGTGAATATAAAATAAAAATTGAAAATTTTAATAACTCAGCTAACGACTAGCTTGCAGCATCTTAAGTGTGAGATTGGAAGGTGGAAAATGCCTAAAGAAGAGTGGAAAATGTAATGTGTTGATTTTGCACTTAAGGGTTAGTGGAAACAAACAACCATACATAATAGAATGTCCAACTTACAAGGACATCCAATTCAATTTCATTGATATTTAATACTTATCGTCAGGTATAAACTATTACATTGCAAACTACTTAACAAGGAGATTAATATGTGTATTTGTTCACAAATCAAAAGCTATTTTTTTTATGAAAAACAAATATTTATCTTTTGCAAAGTTAGCATACAATATTTTGAACAAGATATATTAAAAAAATGAATTATTACAAATTTGATAAGCTAAGTTGTTTCCTTCATTTTTGGGGCCTTCACATAGTGCAAGATAAACAAGTACTTCTACAACAATAATTTTTTTGGGTCATACCTTATTGAATGTACCTTTACATTAGTTAACCATTGGCAACCACAAAATAAGTGGTGAAGAAGAGATGCAACATGGAAAAGGCAAGAAACAATATAGATATAATTTATGGATCTTTGTGATTTTTTATTGACTTAATTAGGTTATGGTGGGTTTTAAATAAGTTTTCAATTATAGTTAAAAGAAAATAAAATTGTTTCACAAAATTTCTAGGTTTTTGTTTTGGATATGGTAGTGTAGGTGGAGTGTCTTGCTTTTAATGTAGATTTGTAGTCTCGAATTTCAAAATGTTTCCTATTATTGTTGCTTCATATGGGGTTTACAACCACCCTCTACAATCATTTCGATGTCTTTAAAAATAATTTAAAAGCTCTAAGTTCCTAAAGTCAAAGATTTCACCAGTTTTCATCCAAAAAATTTGAATTTTGACAAAAATAGACACAAGTCACCCCCACCAAATTGCTCCAATTTTCTTGCAAATTCAATTGTGTACACACCTATGATTATTTTTGGAAAATTTTCAAAAAATCATTGGATTTGTGGATATAAAATCATTTTCCTATTTTATTAACAACTATTAAAACTTTAGTGTTTTCCTTATTCATGTCATAACACTCATTTGTATTTTTTATTCCCAAATTTGTCTGCTAAATGTGAGTACAAACAAAAAATAAGGTTTTAAATTTTTTTGTGCAACTGTAGTGGATTGAGCAACTAATTAGGATGAGCTACAATTGTAAACATTTATCTTTGTTGGTCATATTTGAGCCCTTGTGCAATCATATTCATATTTGTTGTGTGATAAGACTCAACTGCCAACCATGGTGAGGCTTCACTTATATTATATTATATTCATTTATATGTTATATTATACAACAAGATTTCAACCCTTTGCCATTACCAAGACTTATGTGCTAGGTCCCCTAGATTAGATAGTAGTTTCATCACTCCATTTCACTAACAATTTAAGCTTTGTAAAAAGGAAGTGCCAAGTAGTAGTGGTAGTGCAAAGCCTCATATTTCTGTTTTCCATTCCATCAGAAATTGCCCATTTCATGCCTACAACTGAACCAAGCAATTATGCTTATCACAATTTCTCTTCGTATATAAAATATAACTTCATAACCCATCAAATTTTTTGGTAGTGGTATGAATGATGGAGCTCATTTTGATTGCAAGACTTCTTTATAGGACAAGTCTTTTGGCTAAGAATACCTTTTGGGCACTATTGTATGCTTGTTTTAAGAAAAGGGCAAGACAAAAAGAACTATTGAATTTTTTTTGTGATCTTTACAAAATAGATTTTGTATCTTTTTTCATAGCAAATTGAATGGATCGTAGCTTAATTTCATTCCAAGATTTTTGTTTCAGGATCTATTGGGTTAGTTTGGCTAAGAATGACTATGTGGGTATTGATACATGTTTGTTTTGTAAAAAGCACAAGCTTTAAAGACCTATTTAATAAATTATGTACATACTCTTTGCACTACAATAGACCTGGTACTTTTTTCCAAAAATTTTAATTATGGAGCTCAAATTAATTCCAAGTCTTATTTTCAGATTTACTAGGCCATTTTCGCTAAGAATGCCTATGTGGGCACTAGTGTATACTTGTAATGTGAAATGAGGAAGGTTAAGAGAACTAGTGAAAAATATGTGTTTCTGTGTATACTCTTTGATTATTTACTGATGTAGAGTAGGGTGGAGGTTATCAACACAAAATAAATTAAGCAAACTTTGCAATTGTAGAACCCTAACTTGGTGGTTTTCTCTCACAATTTCACAAATTCCCTAATAGTATTTCATAATATATTTTTCCTATATAGTTTTATAACCAGACTTCATACTCAAAGTCTAACTGTAGATTTAGATACCCTTTATCCTCTTTAACAACATACCTCAATTGCAGGTGGGGGTGTTTTGGAACACCAAGGTAAAATTTATATTGGTACGCTTGGAACTAGGCTTGAAATGGAGTAGCAATTTCATGTTTTTTGGTCGTAACTTTCAAACCAGAACTAATATTTGTGAGATAAAACTTGATTCAAAAACCATTCTAGCTCATTCAAAACATATCTCAAAATGGGTTAGGGTTTCTTTGAAAATATTGTTTCAAAATTGGACTATCCTAGTCTCAAATAGGCCTAATTAGGCTTGTTCCACTAAGTCACTATGTGGTTTTTAACCTCTAGGCTTCAACTCTTCAAACTAACACCTCCAATAGATCTTAAATGGTCTACCTCAACATTCCAATCACTCCAAACAATTTCCCAAAAGATTTTCACCAAACCCTAAGTCCTATGTGGTTTCAAGGCTTAAAACATGAAGATTATTCAACTAGGGCATCACTCTAGCACATGTTGCACTCCTCCCCTACATCTGCAAACTTGTGGAAATCAAGAACACCCAAACCCCATTCATTCCACCAAGTTTCATGAGGTTTCACTTATGGAATGGTGGGTTTTGCATTTTTCTTCCCTTCAAAGCAATTAAACAAGGGTTTCCGACAAGTCTTAGAAAAATTGCTATAAAATGCTTAATTCCTAATGAAATTCAATGAAACCAATGACAATAGAGATTAGATTCAATTTTACATCAAATCCAATTAAACTCAATTCATGGAAAGGCCGTATAGGACCATACACAACCCTAGAGCGGCAAATAACGTTCAGATTTTGCAAAAACAAAGTTAATTTTTATTGATTTTATTCAAAATACAACTTGCCAACCATGGCTTCGACCTTACCAAGATTTTTAAACATTTCCCCAATAGTTTCTAACTGACTTTCAAATTGCAACTATCCATCTTCATTCAATTACAACTGATGACTCTTCAAATTCCCTATTTTTGCACTTTTAACAACATTAGCAACATTTTGCAAACTTAACAACTTATGCAACTTGACTCACTAACCAACATATCAACCTAATATTGAATCAAACACACATTATATGGTCTTAATGACCTTATTAAAAACAAAAACATGACCTAAATACAAAAACACCAGCATTAGACTCCCTTTATATCATAAAGGCTCAGGTGCCCTGCACCATACTCCCCAGGAAAAAATGACTCAAGTCCCTTTAAGGAGAGTGTTGCAATAGTAGATTCATGATTGATTATGTCATTCTCTGAGCCCCAAGTGACATCTCCATTTGTTAAACCTTTCCAATGGACTAAATACTAGAAATAGGCAGTCCTTTGTGTTTTTGAATTCTTTGGCACCTAGGTTATGCTCCAACTTTAGAGACCTGTTTGATAGATGATCCTTGACTCCTTCACATAAAAATGTTGTTGAACCTGCGTCAATACTTGAAACCATACCTCCTCCATCCTTGTAATGAACTTGCTTGTTCTTCACTTTAGGTGTATGCTTGGATTTTCCTACATTCCCTTGTAGCTTATCCTTGACCTCTTCACCTTTGTTGCTCACCTCTTCCATCTGTTGTGGTGCCCCTATAACTGTTGCTTGATCATGCATACTAACATCTAACATGAAATAAATGGAATTGCCAATATCCCCTTTTGAAAATAATGAATGGAACACTTCTCCTACCATCATGGCAACATACTTCTTGAGCCAATCTTGGATATCCACAATCAAGTCACTCTTCATTTGTACTGTCATAATATTTCCAAGTTTAGGAGTGGCTGCAAGGTCCCTTTCCTCCTCTTCTTCTACTTTTATGAACTCCTTTCTACCTACCATCATCACATTAGATCTCATGGTTTGTCCTTTATCCTCCTCTTTCAACAGTGTCAAGGTATAGGAAACCCCATCTTTTTCTATCTCATAAGTATTCCTCCTTCCATCATACATAACATGCCTATCAAATTGCCAAGGCCTCCCTAGCAGCAAATGACATACATCCATGGGTAGTATGTCACACAAAATTTTGTCTTTGTACCCTCTTATATTGAACTCCACCCAAATTTGTTCATTTACCAAAACATATTGACCCTCATTCAACCAAGAGAATTTGTAAGGAGTGGCATGTGGTATCCTAGGAAACTTCATTTTTTTAACCATCTCAAATGAAACCATATTATCTATACTTCCTAAATCAATTACAACTTTACAAACCTTACCCAAGCACTTACAAGTTGTCTTGAAGAGAGTCTTCCTTTGTCGTGGCTCCTTTTCTACTGATGTTTTGATGAGGGTTCTTCTTATCATAAGTGATTCACCAACCTCTAGGGCAGCATGTTGTGATGGAGAGTTTACACTCTCATTATCCTCTTCTTGCACCAATTGAGTCCTTATTTCTCCTCCATGTGAAGTAGAGGCTTGACCTTCATTACATTGCCATGCTTGATGTCCAAACTTGTTGCATTGACAACACCTTCCCGTGAATGCATTTGATCATCTTCCTTGACCTCCAAATTTGCCTCTAAAGCCTAATCTACCTCCTCTAAATCCACCTCTTGTATTTGCAACTTGGTCTTGGACTTTGCTTGTATCTTCTTAGCTCTCATGTGACTACCTTGAATTGGAAAATGAACCTCTTCCTCTAGATTTGTTACCTCTGCCCCTATTTGACTTGTCTTGCCTTTAGCTTTTCTTCAACCCTAATTGCCATTTGATAGCATTCCTTAATCGTTCTTAGATTTGCCAAACTTAACTCATCTTGAATGTTAAATCTTGATCCACTAAGATATCTAGTCACCTTCTCCACATCATCTTCCATGTGACCTGATCTTATACTCAACTTATAAAACTTATTAGTATAAGCTTTGACATCCATTTCTCTTTGTTTCAAACCTTGAAGTTTATTGTACAATTGAATTGCATAATCAGTCGATAAGAACTTACCCTTAAACTTGGCCACCATTTTGTCCCAAGAGACAATTTTTTACTTACCTTTCTTCCTCCTTTGAGTTTTCTCATAATCCCACCATAAAAGGGCATGACCCTTCAATTTTGTATTTGCTATCTTGATCCTTTGTTCCTCAAGTACATCTTCACATTCAAAGTAATTATCAAGTATTGCAATTCAATCCAAAAGTTATTCCTCATTCAAGTTCCCTCCATACAAAAGTAAATCAATATTTATCTTGTGTTTATCTTCCTTGACTGCTCTCAATAGCTTGGCCATCCTCTATTTATCAGAATCTAACTCTTCCTCTTCTTCTTCTTCTTCATTCTCCTCTTCCCCTTCTTTGGGGTCACTCACATCACCTAGGGCCATACCTCTTCTCTGACTGGTTTCAACAACCTCAAGTATTTCTACCACTATATCTTGGAGTTTCTTCAACCTTCTAATCTCTCTTGTTTTCTTTTCTTTCATCTCATTCATTTCCCTAGCCATAGGGTTACCCTTTGGAGGCATCTTTTTCACTTTTTCACTTTTTCACTTCGACCTTTCTCTCTTATTTCTCACTTTCCCTTTTTTAAAAACCTACCTATGCTCTGATACCAATTTGATGTAGATTAGGGTGGAGTTTATCAATACAAACTTAATCAAGCAAACTTTGCAATTGTAGAACCCTAACTTGGTGGTTTTCTCTCACAATCTTACAAATTCCCTAGTAGTACTTCATAATCTATTTTTCCAACATAATTTTCTAACCAAACTTCATACCTAGAATATAACTATAGATTTAGATACCCTTTATCTTCTTTAACAACATACCTCAATTGAAGGTGGGGGTGTTTTGGAACACCAAGGTCAAATTTATGCTACTATGCTTGGAACTAGACTTGAAATGAAGCAGCAATTTCATGTTTTCAGGTCATAAATTTCAAACCAGGATTGATCTTCAATAGATAAAATTTGATTCAAATACCCTTTTGGCTCCTTCAAAATATATTTCAAAATGGGTTAGGTTTGTTTTGAAAAAATTGCTTTAAAATTGGACTGGCCTAGTCTCAAATAGGCCTAATTAAGCTTGTTCCATTAGGTCACTATGTGGTTTTTAACCTCCAAGCTTCAACTCTTCAAACCAACACCTCCAAAAGATCTTAAATGGTCTACCACAACATTCTCAATCACTCCAAACAATTTCCCAAGAGCTTTTCACCAAACCCTAAGTCCTATGTGGTTTCAAGGCCTAAAACATGAAGATTATTCAACTAGGGCATCACTCTAGCACATGTTTCACTCCTCCCCTGCATCTGCAAACTTGTGGAAATTAATAACACCCAAAAACCATCCATTCCACCAAGTTTCATGAGGTTTCACCTGTGGAATGGTGGGTTTTTCATTTTTCTTCCCTTCAAGGTAGTTAAATAAGGGTTTCAGACTAGTCTTAGAAAAATTGCTATAAAATGTTCAAATCCTAACGAAATTCAATGAAACCAACGACAATAGAGATTAGATTCAATGTTACATCAAATTGAATCAAACTCAATTCATGGAAAGGTCATACAGGATCGTACACAACCCTGAAACAACAAATAACGTTCAAATTTTGTAGAAACAGAGTTAGTTTTTATTGATTTTCTTCAAAATATAACTTTCCAACCATGGCTTTAACCTTCCCAAGCTTTTTAAACATTTCCCCAATGGTTTCTAACTGAATTTCAAATTGAAACTGTCCAACTTCATTCAATTACAACTGATGACTCTTCAAATTCCCTGTTTTTGCACTTTTTACAACATTAGCAACATTTTGCAAACTTAACTTATGCAACTTGACTCACTAACCCACCTATCAACCTAATATTTAATCAAACACACATTATATGGTATTAATGACCTTATTAAAAACAAAAACATGACCTAAACACAAAAACACCAACATTAGACTCCCTTTATATCACAAAGGCTCAGGTGCCCTGCACCATTTGCTACAATAGACCCAATACATTTATTATTAGTAGTTTGAATGAAGAAGGTTCTTATATGTAGTCTATGTGGGTACTGTAGTGTCAAAAAATTTCAACCTTAACAATTTCACATTATGTTTGCTCCCCTAAATTATTGGACCTAATTAAGTCCCTAATTTCCTAAAATTATGCATTCCAAATCCTATTTTTACTATTTTTCAGAGGATTGCAAGCATTGAATAAATCCAAGTAATTAATGTTTTGATCTCAACACTAAATGTCTTGATAGATAGGGCCAAGACCCATACGCCCATGGGCTTATGGGTCCCCCTATCTTGCTGGGGACCAATTTTTAATATGTTGTTGGCAACATTTTAACATTCAAATTTCAAATTTCAAGTGTCGGCATTTGGAATCTAATTTTTGGGAAATTAGCACAATTGCATATAAATACCTAGTTATTTTATCATTTGAAATCTATCTAGCACTAAGTATATTCATGAGCAAATACTATTGTCAAGAGCAACATTTCAAAGCATTATAGTAGCAATTCAAAATCCAACATCATGCCAAATTTTATGTCTATTCATGTTCATATTTTGTGAAGGCTAACCCTTGTTGCAGGTCTCCAAAGCAAGATCCAAATCCTTGCGGTGATGTGCATGAATTCAATCCTTCAAGGAAGCCATTGAAGGGTGGCGAATTGCAACATTTTGTGGTTTCATCATTCCTTCCTTTCAATTATCATTTATATCATTGACATTGCCATTGTGGAAGTGGAAACACTTACACTGGGTTTGACTGAGGCAAGCCCCTAAATGACCCAACATTTCCTCTCTTTGTGAATGTGTAGATTATAGGATTGAAGATTTTTAAAGAAGGATTAAAGGTAAATTGTCAATTTTTGTAATCAAAGCCTTAAAAAGTTGTCGAGCTACAAAAACTCATTTGTAGAATTATCTAACAACATTTTGACAAGTCTACAATCGAGAATCAGAAGATCAAATCTAGTATTAGAGGACCCCCAAATCAATTTTAAGACCCCCTATCAAGGACCCATATGCCCATAGGCATTTGTGTCCTTTGCATGTCGAATCCAACTTTTTTATGATAGGTACACAATCTCCAATACCCCTTAGATCTGGCTGCAATTTAATGTTTTTTTCTATCTATTTTCATAATATTACATTATCATATTAGGTCATTAGTTCAATTAGGTTAATCATTTCAAATCATTTCCAAACCTCTAAGAAAGGGAGATCTTGGTTTGCTTGGATCACCTTTGTGGTTGATAATCAATCTATTCATCTTGTTGATCTCCCATTCTAATGTAATTTGGGAAAAGGAAGACATTAAACCTAGGTTTTTATATTAAACATTAGGGTTCCCATTTTTTTCCTTTATTATAGGTAAAAAGGTAGAGGTTGGACAAATAAATAAGATGGGGTGATCCCACAAAGTTGGTTTACAATTTCTAGGAGATTTTGATTTTTGCTAAAATCACATATTTTTAGAAAATATAATGGTTTAAGCCTTAAAAAGTTTCATTTAAATCATTCCAATTGAAGAGGGTTTGATCAAACTACCTTAGATCAAACCCCCTTGGATAGAACCCTGCTAGTTTTAAACCTTACCTATAACGAAGTCTCCTTTACACCTATCAAAATGTTTATAAAAAACCACTTTTGATTTACCTTTTCGGGGATCAAATGAATTCATTTAAAATTTATTTATTGTAAGTATGTAGTCCTTATTATAAGCTTCCCAAAAAGTATAATTTTAAATAAATTTAATTAATTAATTTATTTATCTTGTGAATGTAGGTTTTTCACTGAAAATCAAGCTCTTTGTTCTACACATGTGGAAAAATAGAAGATTATAAAAAAAAAATGAAAAATATGAGTGCACCAGATATTGAAGTCCTTGATCCAACAAAAAAAAATTCAATTTTGATACATACAAGAACAGTTATGTGTTATACGGTCTGCCTATGTCTGAATTGTAATTTGTTTGACTTCGAAACTTGATTAAGGAAAAAATATTTGATTAAAAACTATGAAACCAATTGGAAGCACTAGATATCGTAGTTACAAATCTAAATTCAAAAAAATTAGAATTTTATTCTTCATAGAAAAAAAGTTGTGTTATATGGTGAGCGTCACTCCTTAAAAATGATGTTTACTGAAAAAAACTAGTTTTTGAAGGAGATGGAAAAAGAAGTACAATATGATGCCAAATATTTTGACAAAAATATATTTGGAATCTATAGAAAAAATGTAACAAATCACTAATTTGCATCATCTTCAAATTCCTCACCGTTTAGCCACTATAGGTGCCCGAAATTGAAGATTTAGTTAGAAAAAATCAGTTCAGTGTCCAGTTTGACCAAAAATTGTAAACCAGTATTGTAGGATCACCCAATGGCATGTTAAACATGGTGTTAATGTTGAGTAGGTTAGTACAAAAAATATTTTTTTAACAAAGGTAGAGATGGGTGAAGACAAATGCAATAATTGCGTAAGATCCTCATCGTTAGAAAAAATTCCTCACCGTTTAGCCACTATAGGTGCCCGAAATTGAAGATTTAGTTAGAAAAAATCAGTTCAGTGTCTGGTTTGACCAAAAATTGTAAACCAGTATTGTGGGATCACCCGATGGCATGTTAAACATGGTGCTAATGTTGAGTAGGTTAGTACAAAAAATATTTTTTTAACAAAGGTAGAGATGGGTAAAGACAAATGCAATAATTGCGTAAGATCCTCACCATTAGAGAAAAATTCCTCACCGTTTAGCCACTATAGGTGCCTGCAATTGAAGATTTAGTTAGAAAAAATTAGTTCAGTGTCCAGTTTGACCAAAAATTGTAAACCAGTATTGTGGGATCACTCGATGGCATGTTAAACATGGTGCTAATGTTCAGTAGGTTAGTACAAAAAATATGTTTTTAACAAAGGTAGAGATGGGCGAAGACAAATGCAATAATTGTGTAAGATCTTGGATGTGTAGGTTTTTTTCAGAACAAACTTTGAAATGACAGTTTCTCCTCTCATGTGTTGCTCATCTTCATCTATAGTGATGCCACATATCTCTCTAAAGTGGATATCTAGATTGGAAGAGGCCAATCACTATACTAGTTTGCATTGTTGAGATCCCTACCTCCATTTTCTAATAACAAAAGTGATGGAGAAGTGAATCAAAAGCACAAAGCTGCTTTGCAAACTCTGCTAATAGGAAGAAATGGCCCATTCCCATATTGAGAGGGAAGATGGCGATATGGGTTTTGGCCTCTCACATGTAAAATCCATCAATGACTACAATTATAGATAGTGGAATCATGTATTGTAAGGATTAATAAGTATGTCTCAAGATTATATTTGAAACTGATCAAATTTCTCAATGACAACTAAAATGTGGACTTTGTACCAAATTCAAAGTTCAAAAATAACAATTTTAATCAAAATTTGTTTATAAATTCATACAATAACTAAAATCATATACTAGTGCTTAAACTTGTTAAAGCTTATAGATGCAAAACATATCCCTTGAAGAACTTCCACTGAAACAATCAACTCATGATCATGTAGTCTCCTTTTTCTCATTTAGAAGTTCTTCAAAATTTGAACTCGATTTTCTACAAAATCCAATTGCAACCTTGTTTCCCACAAGGTAAAATGTAACTGCACTATTCAATTGAAATATCCTATTCAAATGATTTTTTTTTAAAATGCTCACTTGGAAATGGTTTTCCCATAGGTATAGTTGGAAGTGGTTTTCTTACAAGGTGCAATTGGATCCCAAAATCCAACTACTTTTCCATCTACACTTTTCCATATGCACTTTTCCAACTACACTTTTCCAATTGCACTTTTCCATCTGTACTTTTCCAACAACACTTTTCCATTTGCACTTTTCCAACTCCACTTTTCTATATGTACTTTTCCCCATCTACACTTTTCCATCAATGTGGACTTTTTACCATATTCAAAGTTCAAAGAATATAGTTTTAATCAAAATTTGTTTATAAAATCATATAATAACTAAAATCACATATTAGTGCTTAAACTTATCAAAGCTTCTAAATCCAAAACACGCTCCTTAAAGAACAACCAGTTAAGCAATCAACTCATGATTATGGCTTCTCCTTTTTCTTCTTTGTAAGTTCATCAAAATTTTAACATGGTTTTCTAAAAAATCTAGTTGCAACCTCTTCTCCCAAAAGGTAAAATTTAACTACATTATTCAATTGAAATATCCTGTTTAGATGATTTTTTTTCAAAAATGTTCACTTGGAAGTATTTTTCCTATAGGTGCAATTAGAAGCGGTTTTCCCCTAAGTGAATTTGGAAGTGGTTTTCGCATAGGTGTAGTTGGAAGTGGTTTTCCCACAAGGTGTAGTTGGAGCCCAAAATCATACTAAATTTCTATCTACACTTTTCCATCTAATTTTCCATCAACACTTTTCCAAGTGTACTTTTCCATTTACACTTTTCCAATTGCACTTTTCCGACTCCATTTTTCCATCTGCACTTTTCCATCCGCACTTTCCATCAATGTGGACTCTATACCAATTCAAAGTTAAAATAATATAATTTTAATCAAATTTTCTTTATAAATTCATACAATAATTAAAATCATGTACTAATGCTTAAACTTCTCAAAGATTCTAAATGTAAAACATGTCCCTTAAAGAGCTACCACTTAAACAATCATATCATAATTGTGGCTTCTCCTTTTTATCCTTTGGAAGTTCTTCAAAATATGAATATGATTTTCTACAAAATCTAGTTGCAACCTCATTTCCCACAAGGTAAAATAGAACCACACTATTCAATTGAAACATCCTATTCAAATAGAAATTTTTGAAATGTTAAGTTGGAAATGGTTTTTCTGTAGGTGTAGTTGGAAGTGATTTTCCTGTAGGTGTAGTTGGAAGTGGTTTTCCCATAGGTTCAATTGGAGGTGGTTTTCATGCAAGGTGCATTTGGAGCCCAAAATCCTACCACTTTTCTATATGCACTTTTCCATCAATGTGGGCTATGTACCAAAATCAAAGTTCAAAGAATACAAGTTTAAACAAAATTTATTTATAAATTGATACAATAACTAAAATCATATACTAGTTCTTAAACTTCTGAAAGCTTTTAAATGCAAAACATGTCCCTTGAAGAACAACCACTTAAATATTCAACTCATGATTATGGCTTCTCATTTTTCTCCTTTCGGAGTTCTTCAAAATTTCAACCCGATTTTCTACAAAATCCAGTTGCAACCTCATTTCCCACAAGTTAAAATGTATTTGTACTATTCAATTGAAATGTCCTATTCATATGGAAATTTTTGAAATGTTCATTTCCAAGTGGATTTTCTATAGGTGCAATTGAAAGTGGTTTTCTTACAAGTGTAGTTGGAAGTGGTTTTCCCGCAAGGTGCAGTTGGAGCCTAAAATCCCACCACTTTTCCATCTACACTTTACCATATGCACTTTTCCAATTGCATTTTTCCGACGACACTTTTTTCATCTGCACTTTTCTAATTGCACTTTTCCATCCACACCTTTCCATCTGTACCTTTTTCGTCTACAAATTTTCATCTACACTTTTCCATCTACATCTTTTGCATATGTACTTTTCCAAGTACACCTTTTCCATCTACACTTTTCCAACAATACTTTTTCATCTGCACAATGTCCCTTTATTATATTCTCATGACCCTTTAAAATATCTATCTTTATTACATTCCCATGTACTAAATACAAATTTTAAAAGGAAATGACCACTTTAAAATTAAAGTCAAAGTGTTAAAATGGTTTAAAAAAAGGTGAATTAATATGTGCTAAATAATAAATATTAGAAGGGGACATGAATTACTCATTGTTAAGTGACCATAAAGAACAAGAATTGATTAATAACACAAAAGGATACAGGCATGAACCTTTTTTGAAGTTATTGTTTCTTAGTTTATAGTACTTGTTAAATAGTTTTTTAGTTTCTGAGACCGTTTCAAAATTATTATAACAAATTTTATTTACTATAATTTTTTTGTTAAAAGTATATGAATTGTATATTTAAAAAATTGCTACAAGCTTAACTTTTCTACAACTATGAATAAAATATATGAATTGTGCTTGTGTTGGGTGAAAATTATGTAATCCGTTTTTAATAGATTACACAACCTGATTTCAGCCAAAGTTGTGTGAGATATGATCTCTCTTCTCAGGAAAGAGAGGCGCCCTTCTTACTGTTTATTGAAACTAAGTAAAACTAATTAAGTATTCACAAAAATGTACACTACAATTAAGAGATGGGGGTGTGTCACATTCATACTTCTCTCTTTTTTCAGAGAATATGTTTTACAATGCTTCACAGTTGGTAGTTCTGATTCGATATAACTTCAAACTAAAAACAAAGTAGTAATTCCAATATCTCTATCTTGTCAAAGCAAAGCCTAGAGATACTAACATAATAACAATAAATGATAAAATAAGAAAGAAAAGCTCACAAAGGCACAAAGTCGTTTTGTAGCTTTTCACCAATGGATCCTTGAGATATGTAACAAGTGTCGTATTAGAAGCACAAAGTCTTCTAGATACAACAATTCCATGAACAACATGAACAAAAACAAGCACAAAGTCTTATAGATAATCCACCAATAGTTATCCAAACAGTATCACAAATTCAAATAAAGAGTGCAACACAAAGTTTACACAGATTTATTTGAAGATCTTAGATCTCAATCACTAACCATTGTCAATCTCAATCAAATCCAAAAGATAATCAATCCAACACAAAGTCTGGTATGCAACTTTCTTCTTTATATATCAAAATAGATACACAAAGATGAACACAAAGTTTCATGTATTTTCTTCTCAAAATGGACAGCACTTCGTTGCAAAATATAAAAGATAAAGATTACAAAAGAATCCTCTCATATTTATAAAAGAGAGGGAAGAGCAAATCTAGGAAAGTTAGGTGAGCAAATTTAGGAAAATCTCACCTAACAAGTCAACTTATTCAAAAATGTTGTCCATATTTTTATGAAAACATCTATGTTTTTACATGTAATTACATCTTGCAAAATGACATGTAAAATGTCAAAACTTATTTACATAAAGCATGAAAAATGCTAAAAATGGGAAATCTAATCTAAGGCAAAATTTGGCCTTCTTCAACATCTTTATCCATGAAAACTTCATGATGACATGCACTTCATCACTGTCTAGCATTGGAGTGTACTTTGGAGATGACAAGGATTCTTGAGATTAACTCCTTCGATGAGATTGGAGACTTTCTAATGCCTTTCATATCTAAAATAAGTTGGAAATCCATCATTTTGTTGATTGAAGCTATTGAGAAAGCTTCATCTTCAAATTCTTCTTGGCGCTAAAAATCAGCGCTTCAACATATTAAAGGACTTGGGTAGTTTCATGTAAAAGTAGTGAAAAATGGAGATTCTGCATGATATATGTAAGAGCGATGAAAAACGAAGCTTTTACATGTCATATGTAAAAGCGATGAAAAACAAAGCTTCTACATGGCATATGTAAAAGCGGTGAAAAATGGATCTTTTACATGTCATATGTAAAAGTGGTGAAAAACAAAGCTTCTACACATGGGAAGGAAACTTGAATGTAAGAGCGGTGAAAAATAGAGCTCCTACATGTGACTGAAAATGACTAAGGCATGAAATATGTAAGAGCAGTGAAAAACAAAGCTCCTACATGTGACTTGTGTTTTGAGATGTAGAAGCGCTAAAAAATAGAGCTCCTACATGTGCCAAAAAATGACTAAGGCATGAAATATGTAAGAGTGGTGAAAAACAAAGCTCCTACATGTGACTTGTGTTTTGAGATGTAGAAGCGCTAAAAAACAGAGCTCCTACATGTGCCAGAAAATGACTAAGGAATGAAATATGTAAGAGCGGTGAAAAAAAATAGAGCTCCTACATGTGACCTGTGTTTTCAGATGTAGAAGCGCTAAAAAATAGAGCTCCTACATTTCCCAGAAAATGACTAAGGCATGAAATATGTAAGAGCCGTGAAAAATAGAGCTCCTACATGTGCAAAAAAATTTCTAACTCCCAAAACTGAATTTTCACAACTTGGTTTAAAATGAGAATTTTGAAAAACTAACAAAGGTTAATGCTCAAAATGGATTTTTGAGGATGGGAGACCACGCATGAGGACCAATGCAATTCACCTCATTTTGTATGCTAGAGTATGTGGGCTACGAAATGGACAAGTTTCGTAGGGGTTATCCCTTGAATTGAGTGCTCTAAATTCGAGGATAACAACTAGCTCCAGCTAGGGAGCTTCCTTCAGTCATTCTTAGAAATGATTGAAGGGAGAAGAACTCCAAACTTCAAGTGCCTTTATCCATCCATTAGGAAACAAATTTGAGCATGACTGACACAAAGAAAATCTATGAAAACAAGACACAAACTTATGCAAATGCACTTATTGAAAAGGAAAAACCTACCTAATTAAAACTAGCCATGAATGAAACCTTCTCAAATGAAACCGTTCACAGGTTCAACAAAATAGTTGCCCTTCTTCAACAACTTGCAATGCCTTCCATGATCATTAGCAACTACATATATATGAAGTTGAGGCATTGCTTCTTGAAAAAGATGAACAAGTTCAACTACCTCTAAAAATATATCAGATATACTATTGCTCAAAAATGAATCATTGAATTCAGACTGCTCCTGCACATCTACAAATACATCTTTAGCTGCATCCTCAAGATTATCTTCACACTTAGGTGCAAGTGGAACCTCTATCTTCCCATTGGACTCCAACCAAGCAAGATATCCTATAGGCATTCCCTCGATCGGTCAAAGATTGAATGCTTCTTACCAGTTGCTACTTGAACAACTGATTCATCAACCAATGCAACCTCACGCTGATCGAAATGATCTCCTTCATGTGATTCAGATGAAGATATGATTGCACTACATACCTCAATATGATGTTCACCATCTTCAAACTTTGAAAAATCTGAATTATTTATAAGAAGGTCCTCATCATGCCTTTGGGAAATTATTTTATGCAACACGTGTTCAAGTTCATAACCTCGAAACACAGATGCATTATTTTCAACTTGACTGATACCTTTGTGCATGTCCATCTTTTTAGATCTCAACACAAGATTATCTTCATTCACTTGAACTTTAGCAAAATGACTTTCATCCTCCTACTTTTCATCAATGGCTTTCTGAGACTGCATAAACCAAAATTGGGAGTCACCAACTATGTCTGCTTCCTTTTCCTGGAAGAGTATAGCGAGTCACTTGGATTGGAGTCAGGATGCTTCACTATTGCTTTCACTAATGGTGCCTCAAGAGCAATCCTCTTCAGAGGTGAAGATAACTTATGTTGATTCCCAATAGCAAAATTATGAGCAACATTTGAAAGTGACCTCCTTGGTATGTCCTTGCGAGGCACATAAAACACGCCTTGAGCTAGCTATTTTTTTAGGACAAGTAGCTCATTTTCCAACCTTTGCACCATAGGATTTGTCCTTGTGATGGAACAAAATAACTCCAAAGAAGTTCTTTCTTCAGATTCATTTGATTTGATTTTTATTTTCCCAGCAAGAATGACATCATCTTCATTTTTTGTCGCCAAGGTTTGTACAATTGCAAGAGTAGTTGGGGTTGCTCTTCTCAATAAGAAACCAACCTTGGGCATTTAAGCATTTACAAAGAAAAAAATCAAATTCCCAGTTGTAGGTTGAGCAGTAGTTGAAATTCTTCGTGTCAACTTGTTGAAGTGAGCAATGAACTCGCGCATAGGCATGTGAGATTCCTTCTTCAATTGGGTGAGTTGAGCCAAAAAAGCGTGAGCGTCTTCAGGAGGTTTGAACCTTTCTTCAAACTTGGCTATGAGAATTGCCTAGTTTGTGATGGTATGTGGCACCAAATGATAAAACCAATCTGTAGTGACACCTTGGAGAGTCTCCACAAACAACCTTAGATATACATCTTTGTGTACAACACCATGAACTCCACAAGCAATGTAGAAAGCAGAAATGTGCTCGTCAGGATGTTGTTATCCATCACCAAAGAACTTGGGAAAGTTCTTCTATGAGCCTTCAGGAAGAGCGTGTAGGGGTAGATCTAGACTCAACAGACCAAAAGCATTTCCCCAAGGACCTTGAGTAGCTGTTTACATGTCCTTGGTGAAAACTTGAAAAACTTACAAGAAAATGAATTACAATGAAAAAAGACACATGTATACTTCAAATGAAAGCATGAGGCTTTCAAATGCATTGATGAGCCTAGTTTATGGTCTAATTTTTGGGTAGAATTTATGATTTGCTTGTTAAAGTTATCATGGGCCTTGATGTTAAGTGTTGATATTTTTATGATATTTCCTCAGAACTATAGACATTGGGCCTAATCTTATTTTTGAAAATCTTTAATGACATTGGCATGTTATATGAACTATTTATATTAATTCTGCATGTGGTTAATGAATGTTCTTTCAGGTAGTTATGGATATGTAATTATTGTGTGTGCTAACATTACCATGCAGATATAATTTGAAGATACTAAATTGAGAAAGACACTGCTAGTTGGGCATGCACCATAACGTCCAACAAGGGAATCATTCAAAGGTCAAAGGAGGTCGACAATAGGAGATTCCCCATGCAAATTGATTGTAACTGCCTTGTAGTGGACTTTAATGTTGTTGAGCAAGTATTCACATTACTGTTGTGCTAAATCTATGGACATGTCTGACCAGATTCCATGCGCTCGTAACCACCTCTCCATTTTCTTTGCTTTCTCTAAATTGGCGTCCTCCCAGTTCGTGGAGTTGACCACCTTGCTTAGTTGGTAGTATAAATAAGGATTAGATACTCCTTTTCATAAGGTTGCGTGATTTGATATTGTACTTTCATTCTTCATTTTCAGTGGCATAGTTATGCTACTCTTTTGTACTCATGTTTTCTGATGAATAAATGAAGTTTTGAGTTTGAGCATCTGATTTTTTGTTAGTAGTAGAGGATACTCATCCAAGGGGGACCACTTGGTGAGAAATCCATCCTTAGCTTAGTTTAGCTTAGTTTTTACTTTTTGTTCAATAATTAGTTAAGAATCTGGCATTGACTGTTCCTGCAACCACTAGAATTACATTCTGTGACTGTTCCTGTAGCCAAAGCAGACAAAGTAGTTTTCTATTTGTTGTTCATATTTTCATTTTTTTCATGCATTTCAAGCTTAGTATGGTTGTTGGTTGATGTTCAAAAGTTATGTTATTCCTTTTTAAGCAATTTACTTTTGACATCTTGTCTTTCTTAGCTGTAGAATGAAAATGGCTACTTTGAGTTCCTAGTGCACACACTATGCTGACCCATTTCAAGTTCACGTCCTTGGGTTGACAAGTTAAATGCACCTTCATGATGATTGAAATAGCTATTCAGGTTAGATTCCCAATATCTGAATCATGACTGTAAAGGCCTAGTTGTTAAATCATTATAGGAGGCCAACATTTTGGCGCCGTTGTCGGGGATGGTGTCAAACTAGGGATTTATTTGGAGTCATTGGTAGTTTTTCTTGCTATAGTATTTCTAAAATTTGTTCTTAGTATACCCTCATTTAGGAAGTAATGACCCCTTTATTCTTTACCAATTCTTTGTGTGAGCTGGCTGATAGTGAGTTGATACCGCATGCATAGAGAAAGGAGAAGGGATGCTTATGGGAGATTCCTTCTTAATAATCCTAATCCATTCCAGCTAGTTGATTATCAGAACCTGCCAAGAGAAGAAGAAGAAGATCCACACCCCTTTGTTGATGCATTTCCTGATCTGATTAGCTCTGAAGCTTCCTCTGAAGACCAAAATCAGCTTGAGAACCCCTTTGCTTTGGAACTACATCAAGCAGGCATGGGTGATGCAAATAGGAATAGACCTAACCAACTAGCTTTTCCTTTCCCCATTTCCCATCAGAATGAAGTTGACAACAAAAATATCCCTACTTCAGCACTCCCCAAATTTTATGGAGTTGTCACAAAAGATCTTGATACCTTCTTGTATGAGTTTGACATACTCTGTAGGATTTATGACTATAAAATCAATGCCCATAGGCTTAAGCTATTTCCTACCACTCTGAAAGAAGCTACATTAAGATGGTTCATGAGCCTAGGCAGAGATACTGTGGAAACTTGGGAGGACATGAAGACAAAATTCCTTGAGAAATACAAGGAGTATTGCAGGGGCAGTGACATGAGAGGAGGTGAAAATTTTAGGATGCAATAAAAGGAAGATGAGAGCCTGGAGGATTATATTGCAAGGTTTATGTTTTGCCTACAAAAATATCCATGCCATACACTTAATGAAGACTCACAAAAGTTGTTTTTCCTTATAGGAATCAATGACAGTTGTATTGATGCGTTGTACTTGATGGGAGAAGATATCTCCCAAGTTCCTTGGGAGGATATCAAGAAAATATGCCAAAACTACTCAAGGGAAGCCTCAAAGAAAGGGCGAGCTTACCAATCTTCCATGGGTAAGTCATCTACCGGTGGAGTTTCAAGAATGGAGATTACTCATTTGCTAGCAGATTTTAAACAAGACATTATAAACAATCTAGCTACTTAGTTGGATACACTTCAGGCCAAGAAGAAGCAAGAGGAGGCAGAGGCAATGTTGGCAGAGTATTGCCCCCATTGCAGACAAAAGAAAAAAGACTACAGATGCAAGATGGTAGCTAATATTGAAGGCAAGCAGTTTGCACCCGAGTTCAAGCCAATTCAGATTGAAGAAGATCAACTCTACTATGTTGCAAAAAGGAGGCCTTGGGCTCCAAGACAAGGTATGCCACTAGATCCACTCTCTTATGTTGGGCCATATTTCAATTCCTATTCATCATATGGTAACCAATGGCAACCCCCATATCCATCCAGCTATGGAGGATATCCACCACAGCCTTGGGGTAACCCTCTGAATGCTTGGATCAATCATCAAAACTCTCCACCCTAGTGGTAGCAACCTCAGGGGAATTGGCAACAATTCAAGGGCATTGGCAGCCACCTCCAAGAAATTGACACCAAACAAATCAATGGATGGGAGGACAACAATGGCCTACCCAGACAACTAGTTGCATGCAACCACCTTCTTAGCCCCAACAACCTACTATAATGCCTCCATGTAGAAACCCTAGTTTCCCCTATTCTCCGAATTTGACAGTTTTCTATGTCTTTTCTGACGTTTTTGGTTTTTTTTGTAGTTTTTTTGGGTTTTTTGAGCATGAATAGTAAAGGTGCGATTTTGCACTAAATTAAGAATAAATTCTACAACAAATTATTTGACTCCATAAATATCAATTCCTAACACAAATACTGAAGCCAGATCATATATTATTCCTCTGCAATGATTACAATGAAGATCTTATTACATGCAAAGCAAAAAGGTGATGATATTTATTGAAACCTGGTATTTGCAGCTTGCTGGTAAATGACTTGAAATGGTACAGTTGCTATGAAATCTCCCTTCTCCCTCTGTTCTATGGTTGCAAATTGATCCAGACTCCTAGGCGCCTCAAGTGTTGAAGAATGGAGACAGAGATGATAGGCGTTTTGCTTCCTCTTAGAGAATTCACCCTTCCCAAGGATGGTACGGCCTGGTACTGTACAGTACGTCCCAGATATCAACAACAAATTATTAGTAAATAGTACGGCTAGTGTGTTCTTGAATCAAATCAGCACTTCTATCAAACTCATAACATAAATTTTTGCATTCTTCATAGGAATTTGAAGATACCAAATCATTTTGACGAAGTGTTGTATCATCCTTATGTGTAGATTCTCTATCCCCTTCAGGTGTAAACAACTCACGAGCTATAGTGAGATATTCCTTTCTTGCAAACTCTATCTTATGGCATAGACTCGGGTGCAAATCCATGTAACTCATGAAAGGAAGTTCCTTTTTAATTTTTTGAGGTAGAATGCTATACTCCTGGAACATGCTAATCACTTCTCTTTCTGTATTTTGTGGTGTTCTATCAATGGTAATCCTTCCGCTGATCTCAGGTGGTACTAACTGCCACTCGTCGTTCGCTATCCTAAATGTATCAGCGAACAAACCCTCATGCTTCTCACCTGCTATAGCCTTATCAGGCTCCTGTCTCGTGAAAGTGGGCCTAGTAGGCCTATCTGCTGTCCGTGACACTGTCCTAGGAGCTCTCCGTGAACCTGCAACACTCCTGTCATCGTCACGATGTGGTGACGATCTCCTCGGAGTACCTAATCTCTGCAGTGCATCTGTCAACTGCTGTAATACACCATTTGACCGCCATTGACCTGCACGAAGATCTCTAAGTGCATGCAAAACCTCTGCATCATCCTAATCTCTATTATTATGAAGAATCTTTGTTCTAGGATTATCTGTTCTGTCAGCCATGTTTTCTAGCTGCCTGCTCAAACTCTGAAGCCTGTCAATCAGAGCACGTCTGCATGTATAATATCTGGTAAGACCCAAACTGTTCCGGCTGTAGAAGATGAATAAACCCTCAGGATGGCAAGATTTAGCTCTGATACCACTGTAGAAACCCTAGTTTCCCCTATTCTCCGAATTTGACAGTTTTTTGTGTCTTTTCTGACATTTTTGGTTTTTTTTGCAGTTTTTTTTGCAGTTTTTTTGGGTTTTTTGAGCATGAATAGTAAAGGTACAATTTTGCACTAAATTAAGAATAAATTCTATAACAAATTATTTGACTCCGTAAATATCAATTCCTAACACAAATACTGAAGCCAGATCATATATTATTCCTCTGCAATGATTACAATGAAGATCTTATTACATGCAAAGCAAAAAGGTGATGATATTTATTGAAACCTGGTATTTGCAGCTTGCTGGTAAATGACTTGAAATGGTATAGCTGCTATGAAATCTCCCTTCTCCCTCTGTTCTGTGGTTGCAAATTGACCCAGACTCCTAGGCGCCTCAAGTGCTGAAGAATGGAGACAGAGATGATAGGCGTTTTGCTTCCTCTTAGAGAATTTGCCCTTCCCAAGGATGGTATGGCCTGGTACTGTACAGTACGTCCTAGATATCAGCATCAAATGATTAGTAAATAGTACGGCTAGCCTCAGGATCTCCAGATATGAAGTAAATATGCGCCTTAGTTAAATACTTCCTCTGTGAATGAAGTGATAGTTGAACCATGAAGATTGTACGGCCCAAATGAAGATAGTACGACCTGCAGCAAGTACGGCTGTGTACTGGAAACATCAGCAAATAAAAATGAAATGTACGGCTCCTTCTGTGAACTCCAAAATCTCAATAAAATGGCACCTCAATGTAGCAAACCTTCTTGGATGGATCTCTCTGAAACCCTGACGAAATAAATCTCTGTGAACTCTGTAATTTCTTCTGGATGAAGAAATCTCTCAACTGGCAATAAATCAGATGTTATTTCACACCCTCTGAATCGCTCTCACTGGAGATGGCTCGTTCTCCAATGCGTTCGAGACTGAAACCCTAAAGCTTTTGTTCTCTGTTGAAGACTGATCAATTTTTAATTCACAAATGTAATAATGGCTCAAATCCCAATGCAAAGCCTATATTCTTCTCAAAAGTGCGATTTCCTTAAAGATAGGGAATTTTAAAATATTTGACTTTTAATTCTTTTATTATTTCAATAGTCTCAGCCAAATATTAAATTATAAATTTAATATGCAAAATGGCCCCTTCCCTGATGTTGGGCGACCCCCTCAAATAGAATCACTTAAGTTATAATTTAATATTATAACTTTATATTATAATCTTCAAATAATTAATATTTAATTAATACAATTAAATATTAATATTTCTCTCGTTACTCATCCAATGACTGATCCGTCTGAAGCTGACGAACTCTGAAGTGATTCTGGACGCTGCCAAATCCATATTGCTAAAAATAGCAGGGGTCCCACGCTAACTACCAGGAACTGCTAAAAATAGCAATTTCTGCAAGAAACATCCGTATGAGCCCGAACGAAAGCCAATTGATCAACACTACCAATCTGAAGCTGAGCCAAGCTCCGAAATGACCCTCTATCCAACCTATCAGCCTACGAGGGTCGCATAATAGGCTAACTCTTACGAACTCTGATGCTCGCCAAAAATGGGGACATGACACTCCACCTGCTAATTCAAGCTCAAATGCACCTAAACCTACTCAGTTACCAACTTAGCCCACACCCAATCCAAATAACAAACCACAACAATAACCTATATACTCTCTTGATTCAAACCAATTCCCTACATATGTTGTGAGTGTAAGTGACATCCACTTGCATTCTTGAACTACTTTACCAGCCCCTTCCAAGCCCATTATCACTAAGCTTCCTGTGGAAGAGAAAGAGGAACCTCTGAATGATCCCGTTTAGCCAAGTGCACCTAAAAATCTTGAACTAGTCCAAGTCAAGTAGACTAAACAAGAACCACCATTTCCTCAAAGATTGGAAGTTGCCAAGAAGAAGGAAGAAAAAGAGGACACAACCTTTGACATCTTGGATCAACTGAAGCATATATGTGTCCAGATACCTCTATTTCAGGCCATAAAGGATGTCCCAATATATGGAAAGACAATCAAATAAGCATGCCTCAAGAAGCTAGGCAAGAAGAAGAAAGAACCCACTACAGTTCATGTGGTGGGACAACTAGCTGACATCATGCTTGGAAAAGTGACTATCCCTAAGTACAATGACCCAGTTAGTCCTGTGGTAGCAATTGTTATAAATGGGATCCAAATAAAGAATGCTCTGATTGATTTAGGGGCAGCAATAAATGTAATGACTAAGGACATCCTACAACAACTAAATGTTGTAAGCATGAGATCTACTCCTATTATCCTGTAGCTTGTTGCTAGTTCTATTGTTAAGCCTGATGGTATAGTGGAGGACCTTGTGGTAATTTTAGAATCCTGGGAGTACCCAACAGACTTCACGATTCTTTCTCCTAAAGCTACAATAGGCGAGTTTCCCATTATTCTTGGAAGGCCATGGTTAGCAACTGTAGACACATATATTGGATGTCGGTCAGGTGACATGACCATTTCTGATGGGAAGAGTACAAAAAATTTTGTTCTTTATCCTCCTGCTCAGTCATTCCATCATGAGGATAATCTTGTGTGGCCACATGTTGGTGAAGAGGTCGAGGAAGTTAATTATGTGGAACAACTTATGATGTTAGGCAAAAGATCCTTCATGCAGCTTCAAGATGAAGATGAATTATTGGTTAACATCATTTATAACCATTGTGAAGTGAAGGAGGCATCATCTTCTCATTTTGATGCTCTAATCAAGACACTTCTACCTGCTCTTCCTCTAACCACTGTTCCTGCAAATTTTCTTCATGCAACCACTCTTCCTGCAGCCACTCTTCCAGCAGACGGACTTCTTGCAGCAGCAGGTATGTCCCATACATTATTGTCATATGAACTCAAGGTACCATGTGACAATGGAGCAGCTACGATAGAGTCAACCACACAAGTACAGGTGTCGGAAGGAAAGTATTTGAATGTTAACAGCAAAGTGAGTGAAGAACAACAATTGTTATTGGAAAAATTATTGAGGACCCATCAACATGCATTTTTGTGGGACTATCATGAGATGAAGGGATTGGATCCTAATCTTTTCACTCATAGAATTTGCATCAGAGATGATTTCACCCCAGTTAGACAGCCACAAAGAAGAATTAACCCTGCATTGAGAGAAATTATAAAAGGAGAACTGTAGAAATTGCTAGATGTAGGATTTATCTACCCCATTTCAGATAGCCAGTGGGTGTCTCCATTAGTAAATGTGCCTAAAATAGGAGGGAAATGGTGAGTTTGTGTTGATTAGAGGGAACTCAATGCTGTCACCAAAAAAGACCATTTTCCCTTACCTTTCATATATTAAGTTTTCGACTCACTTGTAGGAAAGCAATACTTTTCTTTTCTAGATGGATTCAGCGGCTACAACTAGATCCAAATTGCACCAAAAGACCAGGACAAGACCACCTTTATCTGTCCATGGGGGATCTATGCCTACTCGGTACTCCCATTTGGCTTATGCAATGCACCTACAACTTTTCAGAGGGTAGTCATTAGCATATTTTCAAACATTTCTCACAACTCCATGGAAATTTATATGGATGATTTTACCACCTATGGTGCTGATTTCAATGAAGCATTAGAGAATCTCAGGAAAGTCCTACAGAGATGTGAAGATCACAATCTCTCTTTAAATAGTGAAAAGTGCTTCATGATGATGCAGGAAGGTGTAGTTCTTGGACACTACATCTCCCACAAAGGAATTCAAGTAGATCTTGCAAAGATTGAGGTGATCACAAATCTACCCACACCTGCAAAACAAAAGGATGTTAGGAGTTTCTTAGGCCATGTAGGCTATTATAGGCATTTCATCAAGGATTTCAAAAAAATAGCAGCACCATTGTATACTCTTCTCACCAAAGATGCTAAATTCCAGTGGACTGAAGATTGTGACAAGGCATTTTCTAATTTGAAGGTAGCCTTGACTCATGCTCCTGTACTTAAAGGACCTAATTGGGAGATTTATTTCCACATTCATACAGATGCATCAGATTATGCCATAGGAGCAGTCTTAGGACAAAAAGAAGGAGCTATTGAAAATTTCATTTATTTTGTCAGCAAAAAATTGCAAGGAGCTAAATTCAATTATACAATGACAGAGAAAGAAATGTTGGTAGTGATCTATGCCCTAAACAAATTAAGGCATTACATAACAGGTTATCAAATCTTTGTGCACACTGATCATGCAACCATTAGATATATCATGAATAAACCTCTAATCACAGGTAGGATAGCGAGATGGTTATTGTTTATGCAGGAGTTTGACATAACCATTGTGGATAAACTAGGGAAGGCCAATGTTGTTGCAGATTTTCTTTCAAGACTGACTATATCAGGGGATAATCAAGCCATAGATGACTCTTTTCCTAATGAGCATCTATTCTCCATCAGTGTACAAACACCTTGGTATGCTGACATAGCTAACTATCTGGTCATAGGTAGAGTTCCTCCTCACTTCTCTCCAAAAGAGAGAAGGGCACTCATTGAAAAATATTTTTCTCTCTCATGGATTGTTGCATGTTTGTTTTATATTGGACCAGACCATGTCATAAGGAGATGTGTGAGAGAAGATCAGACATATGATATTTTGCATGCATGCCACAACGAACCATGTGGAGGACATTTTATAGCCAAGAGGACAACAATGAAGATTTTGAACACAGGATATTACTGGCCAACACTTCACAAGGATGCAGGAAGGTATATTAGAAAATGTGATAGATGTCAAAGAATGGGCAGACCAACCAGATCTGATAAGATGCCACTTTACCCTCAGGTAGTAATCACTCCCTTTGACAAGTGGGGACTGAATTTTGTAGGACCCATTGACCCTCCATCAAATGGTAAGTCTTATATCCTGGTATGCACTGATTATGTAACAAAGTGGGTAGAATTTAAGGTCATGAAGCATGCAAGAGATAACAAGGTTGCAAAATTTCTTTGTGAGGATATTTTCACAAGGTATGGAGTTCCAAGAGAGATAGTAACTGATCAAGGGGCTCAATTCACATCAACCCTTGTTGCAACACTAGTTAATGAGTACAACATAAGACATAGGAAGTCTACTCCTTATCACCCCCATGACAATGGCCAAGTTGAGGTGACCAACCAAGAAATTGAAGCTATTTTGATCAAAACTGTAGCTATCCATAGAAAGGATTGGGCAAACAGATTACCAGAAGTAGTTTGGCCCTACATAATTGCTTGGAAAACAACTATAGGCTTCACTCCATTTGAGTTATTGTATGGAAAGACAACCATGATGCCCATTGAATTTGAACATAAGACTCTTAGGACTGCAGTAGATTTGGGGATGGATATCTCTGAGGCACAAAGAGAGAGAATCATGCAGCTGAATGCTTTGGACGAGATGAGGAGAGCAACCTTGCATCACATAGAGGTAGTGCAAAATCAAAGAATTAGGGGGCATGATAAATTTATCAAGGACAAAAAATTCCAACTAGGAGATTGGGCATTATTTTATGATTCTAGATATCAGGACAATGTTGGAAAATTATAGACAAGGTGGCTAGAACCATATGAGGTTGCTAAAGTATTCCCTAATGGTGTTGTTCAGCTCACTAATATTGACCTAGTCAAATTCAAGTTGCTTGTCAATGGTCATCGCCTCAGATTATATCACAAGCCAACTTCCAAGGAAGAGTTCATGTAGCAATTCACTTAGCATGTTGCACCCGAGCTTCCTACAACCGAAGGAAGTGGACCTAGTGTCCCTCCTGGATAATTAAGGTATGTACTTGTCATAATAAAGACTTCCACTTCCGTGGGAGTCCATTTCTTCACCCATCCACCCATCTGCCCATCTATTTCCACTTTTCTCTCTCTTCCATCACATCACTTCATTCTACTCCACCTCATTTTCATTAATTGCTCAATTTATTTCCTAAAAAGGTGAACAATACTTTCTCTACAATCTTTGCAACGAATCCTCCACATATTCAGGTATGTGCGCATTAATTGCTATATCTTAATTGTCTTTTAATGCATTCATTTAATTGTTGTACATTAATATGGGCGTTCACCGTAGCATGCCATTATTCCCTACCCCTGTCAAATCATCATTTCACATGTGAGTACACGTGCCCAAATTTAGGTTGGGGGGGAGGAAAAAAATGTGAATACTTTTCCCACGTGTCAATCCATTTTGGTCTACATCAATAAAATTTAAATTGAGCCAATTTGAAATATGAGTGAGAAGACGACTCGCATGTGTGAAGTGACACCAACTACTGCCACCATTTCTCTCCATCATAGCTTTCCTTTATTACTCCTTTGTTGCCATTATTGACCCTGTCATAATCTCAAGTTGCAAACAAAAGGTAAAAAGGGAAAATTTAGTCGATATTGGCATTAGAAATTTAGCAAGTCTTACAGGAAGGTGAATTTAGTTTTTAGACAAGAATTACAGGAAGAAAACCAAAGAGTGATTGTTTGATTGCAGACAATGGGAGGTGGCTTAATTCGAAATGAACCCACGATGCATGATGTATTATTGCAGGATGCACCTTGACTAGTTGAATTCAGAAACTGTGGCTGGTTAGATTATTTCATGAAGCTAGATGGTTTTGATGAAGGCATTGCACTAGAATTCGCCCAAACATTGTCTGAAGGGAAAGCCATGGTAAAAGGGTTCTAAGTATTGGCTACTGAAGAATGAATTGTATAAGTTATAGGGTTACCTGCTGACGGTGAAGATTACCCTGCTTCCAGAGACGCCAGGTCAGCCAAGGCTGATTTTATAGAACAAAGCGACCCTCCATTGAGCACAGATAAACAAAGGGAGAAAAGAACCTCTGTACCCGAGCCATGAAAGGAGATAGTTGTCTATGTCATAAAATATATCACATGTAAAGGACGCCAGTCAAATTTGCATTTTGTGCATTTTACACTCTTGAATCACATGAGGCACAGGAGGATGAATAGAATGTGTCGAACATGCTATGCAACCTTCTTTCAATCATGGTGGTCGAGACTCAGAAAGGTAGGTATAATTTCGTTTCCCACCATTGTTTGATTAAATTGTTAGTTGAGAAGTTTCTGCATGATGTATCTGGAATGACTTGGGAGGAATTCATAAAAATTGATCAAATTAGACCTGAGCACTTGCAACCTAGGGTTTTCCCTCAACCCCATAGGTCTAGCAGGAGATTGAGCATGACTGAAGCCACTCTTGGTACTTCAACCTTTGGTGTAGGACCTAGTGTAAACCCTCCTATAGCAGAAGAAACCATAGAAATTAGCTCTTCTGGGATAGAGCACTCAAAGAAAGAAAATTCTCCCCCAGATTCTGATGATGATGTTCCACTTGGCATCCTGATGAAAACTAGGGCACAAAAAAGAGAGGCATAAATGAGAAAAGGAAAATCCAAAAAGCAACTGATAGAAAAAGAAGTACCAAGCTCTAGGAAGCGAAAGGCTGACACTGTTCATCCTACAGCCAAAGAAAAACATGAGAGCCCTCCTAGAAAATCAAGACTTGCTAGGCTAGCCTTTGGTATGCCTCTGCAGGAATGCCCTAAGTCTAGGGAAATATCACAAGGAGACATAAAAGCTCCAATTGGGTAGGTGAATGTCAAGGAAGAGGATGTATTTAAGACATCAACAAACATAACATTGACAGATCTTGCTGACATTGTAGAACAAGTGGAGAATCAAGGGTATGAGGAAAACCATAATTTCCTATAGTAAGAGATCCTGCAGCAACAATAAAAACAAGAACAATTAGTACCCCTACATCCTGAATCCTTGTAGGTAGTACTCTATGGAGAGCAAGCATCAGTTCCAGGGAAAATGTTGCTAGGAATGTATAAAACCCTTGATTTCTCAATGCACATGGTAGCTATGCATTTATGGAAAGAGATGCAAAGAAGAGAAGAAGAATGTAAGGAGGAGAAGTGCAGATTGAAGAAGGAAATTCAAAAGAAAGATGAGATTGAAGACAAGGTTGCAGAAGTTTCCACCTCAAAGAAGAATGTGGATGATATGGCAGCCTTGGCACTGCAGATTTTAGAGTGCAGAGCCCCTTGAAGGGTCTATGCTCTGCACTTGAAGGAGAAATATCTTTCTTTTAAGCTGGGAAGAATTGTCTCAGGTTTGAACCCTTCTATTGAGACCCCTATTGAATTTTTCAATGCTTATCGAATTGCTTCCCCCAAATGAAGAATTTGTTGTGTGAGTTTTATTTGCATAATTATGTTGTGACTCAAGACCATGATTGGAATCCATTGTTGTATGTTGG
This sequence comes from Sequoia sempervirens, assembly GCA_007258455.2. Classification (NCBI taxonomy): domain Eukaryota; kingdom Viridiplantae; phylum Streptophyta; class Pinopsida; order Cupressales; family Cupressaceae; genus Sequoia; species Sequoia sempervirens. The sequence goes on from VDFB02290728.1 coordinate 56,872, forward strand.
AGATGTTCAATTAAGGGCATTTATGTCTTGGGTACAAAATGAGATCAGTTGGGGACAACAATATGGAGCTTATAAGCAATTGGAATCCAACATGCCTTTGCCCATCAGGGTTGAATCAAGGAATCCAAGGGACATTTACAAGGAATGACATAGAATGCTTTTCAAACCTAGCTATGGTAATAGGATTATGCCCATGATAGAAGTAGTCTACAGTGAGTATGAGGTAAAGGCAAAAGCAAAAGAGGAAACCATGAAGAGATACCTATCACAAAGATGGAACAATCTAACTGATGAGCTAAAATAGGTTGAGCCTCATTCCATCCAGAACTATGCTGCAACACTTAAGAGAATTGATAGATGTATACAGATTGGAAGAACACAAGGACGATTTTGGCTTCCCCTGACTTTTCAGCCACCCCTCCTGATGTGGCTCGTACCAAACTTCAAGTTTTATAACTATGATATTGTTGTAGAGAGACAAAGATGGAACAGACTGGATAGATTGCAAGGATTCTATTAGGACTTGATTCACGCACAACACTAATGTAGGGCAGTTGTCAATTGCAAATTTTAGAGCATTGACCAAGCAGAAGAACAACCCTTCCCCTGCTAGAGGACCAACAAAACCTTAGGTTGGGGGAGTGATGAGCCTAGTTTATGGTCTAATTTTTGGGTAGAATTTATGATTTGTTTGTTGAAGTTATAATGGACCTTGATGTTAAGTGTTGATATTTTTATGATATTTCCTCAAAACTATAGAGATTGGGCCTAATCTTATTTCTGCAAATCTTTAATGACATTGGCATGCTATATGGACTATCTATATTAATTATGCATGTGGTTAATGAATGTTTTTTAAGGTAGTTATGGATATGCAATTATTGTGTGTGCTAACATTGCCATGTAGATATAATTTGAAGATGAAGACACCGCCAGCTAGGCATGCACCATAACGTCCAATAAGGGAATCGTTGAAAGGAGGTCGACGATAGGAGATTCCCCATGCAAATCGAATGTAACCACCTTCTAGTGGAATTTAAAGCTGTTGAGCAAGTATTGGTGTTAGTATTGTGCTAAATCTGTGGACACATCTAACCAAATTCCATGCACGCGTAACCGCCTCTCCATTTTCTCTGCTTCCCTAAATTGGCGTCCTCCTAGTTCATGGAGTTGACCACCTTGCTTAGTTGGTAGTATAAATAAGGATCAAATGCTCCTTTTCATAAGGTCGCGCGATTTGATATTGTACTTGCATTCTTAGTTTTAAGTGACAGCGTTATGCTACTCTTTTGTACTCATGTTTCCTGATGAATAAAATGAAGTCCTGAGTTTGAGCATTTGAGTTTTTATTAATAGTAGAGGATACTCATCCAAGGGGGGCCACTTGGTGAGTAATCTATCCTTAGCTTAGTTTAGCTTAGTTGTTACTTTTTGTTCACTAATTATTTATGAATCTGGCGCTAATTGTTCTTGTAACCACTAGAATTCCATTCTATGACTGTTCCTGCAGCCAAAGCAGACAGAGTAGTTTTCTGCTTATTGTTCAGATTTTCATTTCTGTCATGCATTTCAAGCTTATTATGGTTGTTGGTTGATGTTCAACATTTATGTTATTCCTTTTTAAGCAATTTACTTTCAACATTGTGTCTTTCTTAGCTATAGAATGAAAATGGCTACTTTGAGTTCCTAGTGCACATACTGTGTTGACCCATTTCAAGTTCACGTCCCTCGGTTGACAAGTTAAATGCACCTTCATGATGATTGAAATAGCTATTTAGGTTAGATGCCCAATCTCTGAATCACGGCTGTAAAGGCCTAGTTGTTAAATCATTGTAGAAGGCCAACATGCATATCGTGTCCCCAACAGAGTGACCAAAAAACTATTGGGTGAAAATTATGTAATCCCTTTTTAACATATTACACAACCCGATTTTAGCCAAAGTTGTGTGAGATATGATCTCTCCTCTCAGGGAGGGGAGGCGCCCTTCTTACTACTTATTGAAACTATGTAAAACTAATTAAGTACTCACAAATAATGTACACTTCAATTAGGAGATGGGGGTGTCTCACATTCATACTTGTCTCTTTTTTCAAAGAATATGTTTTACAATGCTTCACAGTTGGTAGTTCTGATTCGATACAACTTCAAACAAAAAAAAAACAATAATTCCAATATCTCTATCTTGTCAAAGCAAAGCCTAGAGATACCAGCATAATAATAATAAATGATAGAATAAGAAAGAAAAGCTTACGAAGGCACAAATTTATTTTGTAGCTTTTCACCAATGGATCCTTGAAATATGTAACGAGTGTCGTATTAGAAGCACAAAGTCTTCTAGATACAACAATTCCACAAACAACATGAAAAAATACAAGCACAAAGTCTTGTAGATAATCCAGCAATAGTTATCCAAACAGTATCACAAATTCAAATAAAGAGTGCAACACAAAGTTTACAAAGATTTATTCGAAGCTCTTAGATCTCAATCACTAACCATTGCCAATCTCAATCAAATCCAAGAAAAAGTAGGGTATGCAACTTTCTTCTTTATTGATCAAAATAGATACACAAAGATGAACACAAAGTTTCATGTATTAGCTTCTCAAAATTGGCAACACTTTGTTGCAAAAGATAAAAGATAAAGATTACAAAAGAATCGGCGTCATCTCCAAAGTACACTCCAATGCCAGATAGTGATGAAGTGCACGCCATCATGAAGTTTTCATTGAGAAAGATGTTGAAGAAATCCAAGTTTTTCCTTAGATTAGATTTCCCAGTGTTAAACAATTTTATACTTTCATTTACGCATTTTGTAAATAGTTTTCGACATCTTATATGTTATTTCAACAAATGTAATTACATGTAAAATCAAAGATGTTTTCCTATGATGATGGACAAATTTTTTGAATAAGTCTTTTAGGTAGGTGAGATTTTCCTAAATTTGCTCACCTAATTTTCCTAGATTTACTCATATGATTTTCCTAGTGTTTCTCTTCCCTCTCTTTTATAAATATGACGGAATTCTTTTGTAATAACCATCTTTTATCTTTTGCAATGAAGTGCTGCCCATTTTGAGAAGCAAACACATGAAACTTTGTGTTCATCTTTGTGTATCTATTTTGATCAATAAAGAGGAAAGTTGCATACCAAACATTGTGTTGGATTGATTATCTTTTGGATTTGATTGAGATTGACAGTGGTTAGTGATTGAGATCTAGGGGCTTCAAATAAATCTATGTAAACTTTGTGTTGCACTCTTAATTTGAATTTGTGATACTGTTTGGATAACTATTGGTGTATTATCTACAAGACTTTGTGCTTGTATTTGTTCATGCTATTCATGGACTTGTTGTATCTAGAAGACTTTGTGCTTCTAAAATGACACTCGTTACATATCTCAAGGATCCATTGGTGAAAAGCTATAGAATGAATTTTTGCCTTTGTGAGCTTTTCTTTCTTATTTTATCATTTATTGTTATTATGATGGTATCTCTAGGCTTTGCTTTGACAAGATAGAGATATTGGAATCACTGCATTCTTTTTAGTTTGAAGTTGTGTCGAATTAGAACTACCAACTGTGAAGCATTGTAAAACATATTCTCTGAAAGAATAGAGAAGTATGAATGTGACACACCCCCATCTCTTAATTGTAGTGTACATTTTTGTGAATACTTAATTATTTTTACTTAGTTTCAATAAGCAGTAAGAAGGGTGCCTCCCCTTCCTGAGAGGAGAGATCATATCTCACAGAACTTTGGCTGAAATCGGGTTGTGTAATCTGTCAAAAAGGGATTACATAATTTTCACCCAACAACTTGTAAACATTGTATACTATTGTGTACATATATCTTTAACTCTCCTTTGTTTTTGTCACTTTTCTTTTGTCTAAATTATTTATAGTAACTTCTCAATAAACCTTGTACAAACACAAAAAAAATTATATCGTAAACAGTTACTCAATTAAATGATTTTTTAAACATAGATTTATGTTAACTTATGTTCCACAATAGTTCTCAAATTTCTACTCATTTCATCTTGTTGCTCTTGATATCCATTTCTTTTTACAATAGAATGAAATATTGGCAATTTTTATTGTACTAAAATAGAAGTGTTCCTTTAATAGACATATGTTGATTGAAATAATTATTATATGTCAATATATATATATATATATATATATATATATGACCAAAATCTATTAAAAATCCATCTTACCAAAGCAAGTACAAAACAATTCCCAATCTAAATATTGCAATGTATTGGTTTCAAATATTTACAGTAATTATATGTTGGAGTAAATAGGTATTTTTCCTATCTAGTCTTATTTAGGTACTATTTACATTGTTAATTCCACTTAGGTCCTAGGAGGGTATATTTCAAGTTAGCATTAATTAGGGGGGAATCTTTCTACTTAAGCATTAGTTGTCACTTATCTTTTCTAGTTGGATTTTATTTAATGCTTGTGTCCTAGGTTATTTAATATTGACTCATGACATTTAATTATGACACAATCATTTAATGTAGGTACAACATCACCCTTGCCTAAATAAGCAAGGCTTCATATGTACATTATCATCAATCTCAATTTCAGTTGTGTAAGTCCAATACATCATTGCAATCTTGAGTATTGCATATTGGCCACATCTTGCATCTATTGTTGCAATGTCATATTCTTGCTTTTTCCTCTTGTGGAAGGTTGTTGGATTTTGAAAATGATCTTGGAGGCTTGAGTCCTTGAGTGACTCTAACATGTTCTATGAGCTATATCTCAACTCCTACATGGTATTAGAGCTTCAGAGTTGCAAAACCCTTTCTCAAATCTGAGAGTGATTTGAGCTTGAGCTTTTGCAAGGTGCATATTGAGGCGAAACGTCACAGTTAAGTCCAGAAGGCCCCCAAACCCCCATTTTTATATATAATACCTCATATTTTCATGCAAAAAATGTTTATCTTTTTTTTGCACGACCATCTTAAATTTGACAGCCAAATGACCGTTGGAAAACAGTGTTAAATTTGACGACCAAATGACCATCCTCCGACATTGTGTTAAATTTGATGCTTAGTCGACTATCAATATTTACTATCTTAATTTTGATGGCCAGACGACTGTCAACAAGTCGCTCCATTTGGACCCCCTCTTTGTTGGTAGTTTTCATTTTGGAGGCAAACTTTGGAGGCTCCTAACTTGGTCATACAAACTCTTTTTTCAACATAATTTTTTTTTATTTGGGGTAGAATTTCATGCTCTATGCAGTAGTGTAGTTGGTTTTTGATTTTGGTGCTTGGTTTTTTTTCCAGAATTGTAGATTTTTAGAGTTGTTACTGAGCTGCTCTCATTATCAAAACTTCTGAGGCTTCGTTCTCGCTCATACGGTAACATTTTTGAGTGATTTTTTTTTTAAAGTGCATAATTTTTTGTGTAATTTGCATTGGTGTGATTAGATTTATCTTATCTTGTATAAAAATTTTAGTTTGAGCTTGTGGCCAAATTTGGCATTCTGCATGCACTAAGGTCAAGTTCACTTCGTTGTTGTTGGTAAATGGAATTTGTAATTGCACTAAGCATAAAGGGTCAACCTCATATATTTCTATTGGGGGATTATTGATTGATTGGTTGGGGGGTCTCTTGGTGCATTGTCTTGATCTGTTTGCTAGTGCTCTCTTCATTTTTCATGGATCATTCTAAGGTTCCTTTGATGGCATCATAAAACTATTCAACATGGAATCAACATTCATGGAGTATACTAATGAATGAGGGTCAATCTCTATATGTTGAGAATAAGGTACCTAAACCTATTGATGATGAGAAAAAGATTAAATGGATGATTGATCATACCAAAGCTCTTGGAAGTCTTCATAAACTAGTTTCTCAAGATTTTTTGTTCCAGATTGAATCATGCAAGAATTCTCATGAGGCTTGGGACAAGTTGAAAACATTATATGGTTCTACAGATCAAGTTAGAGGCTATCAACTTGATAATGAATTAATGAGCCTTGATCCTAAGAACTTTGACAACATCCAAGACTACATCACTAGGGTTAATGATATATGGGAGCAATATAAAGCATGTGTTATTGATAAGAAGGACATTTAGTTGGCCTACAATTCATTGAAAAAACTTCATTCTGATTATGCTGCTTTTGTTTCTAGACTTCATACTCATAGGTTGACTATGGGGTCTGAATATACTACACCATCATTTGCATCATTTTTTGAGATGTTGATACATGAGAAAAAAAGATTATCTCGATGGTTTTCATCAAATCTTTTAAATCTCAAACATTTTTGGCTAGTCAGGTGAAAGAATTAGATAAGAAGCAAAAGAAATCAAAGAACAATCCACATTCATATCAATGAAAGGATAAATCTTCTTCCTCAGATAAATCATCTAAGAAGGAGAAGTCTACTTGTTCGTATTGCAAGAAGCTTAGGGATAATGAAAATTCTTGTTACAAGAAGGATCTTGATGAGTTGAAGCATCTTCTCAAAAAGAATTATATTGATATTCCTTCTAGAATGTTCAAGACTCCACCTTCTTCTTCTTCATCTTCAAAATAGCTTAATAAGGGCAAAGGTCATGATGTTTTGGCTTCTACGTTAGGAAATAAAAGGAAAGCTCTTTGTGCTTTTTTAGGTCCAGGATCAAGGAGATGGCTTCTAGATTAGAGAGCTTCTTATCATATGGCATCTTTGTAGTCTATATTCTCTTCTTTTGAGCCATGCACCATGTCTCCTATTTTGATGGGAAATAATACATACATGAGTGTACTTGGGAAGGGATCTACTAGTTTTATGGAAAACACTTTCTAGGATGTTTTGTGTGTTTCTCATTTGATGAACAATCTTCTTTCTATATATTATATTACACATGGTGGAGATCGAAGGATTGTGAAGTTCAGTCCTGATTCAGTTATCATGTGCGACTTGAAGAGTAGAGAGATTATTTCTACTGGGATGGTTGATCATTCACCTCGGTTGTATACATTTACAAATTTTACTTCTGATGGCGACATTGTTCCTTTGGTCTTGCTCACACTTCTAGTGTGAACCATGATGAATAAAGGAGACATTTGGCTTCTTGAACTTGGGTTTTCTCACATCCGATCTTGTTCTTGAGCCTTGCATTTCACCTTGTCCATCTTTTGTTGCATTTGATGATGTTCATATTGGTATAGGCTTGGCATCTTGTGATTTCGTGCAACAAGATCTACATCATCTTCTAGCTACATCCACTTGGGATGCATACTTGGCAGAAATTGGTGGGTTGTTTGTTGAGTCTCACATTTAAGATTTAGGAGACACCATTGATTGAATACATCTTCTCTTTGATGGAGACGACTCTTTTTCAGTTGTTGTGAGGGAATTCTCTGACCCTCTTTTTCATTCTCTACATGATCACTCTTTGTAGTTTAATATGAGTGTGAATACCTTCAGAAAAAAATTGGAGGAGGATTCTTTAGAGGATGTGGTTTCTTTATCTTTGGAGTGTGTTTGCTATCCATCTCTAGGAGGTTCTAGACTAACATCTTCAGTTGTGTGGCCTAGAATGCCTGTTTGGAGTTTTTTAGCTTTCGACATCGACATGGAGACACTTGAGCATCGATCAAAGACATCATGTATAATTCTTCTTCCCTCATATTCTTTTTTGGAATGGGAAGACATCCTGCATATCATCTTGGTTTTGTTTCTTCCTAAGGGGAGGAATGTTGTTTGACAATATTGGATCATTTTCAACATTCAATGTCGAGCTTCTACTATTGTAGGAGACTCACCATTAAGGGGGGGATGCATGGTCTCTCTTCTTCTCTCATATGGGGGGTATTTTTCCTTGGGTGGGGCTTTGTCCCTCTCATGCATCATTGAGAATATTTTGTATTTCATCTCTTTTGAGGAGGAGTTTTGTCCGACTAGGTTTTCTGCTTGTCTCCGTTTGCAAGAGATTGTCTTTACATTTGTACATGGGTACCTAACACGACCTTGTAGTTGGGACCCATCTTTGTGTCATTTGCATAATAATTGACTCCCTAAGTTGTACTTAAGGGGGGGTGTTGGTGTAAATAGGTATTTTTCCTATCCAGTCTTATCTAGATCCTATTTACATTGTTAAGTCCACTTAGGTCTTGGGAAGGTATTTTTTTGTTAGCATTAATTAGGGGGGAATCTTTCTGGGTAAGCATTAGTTGTCACTTATCTTATCTAGTCGACTTTTATTTAGCGCTTGTGTCCTAGGTTATTTAATATTGACTCATGTCATTTAATTATGACACAGTCATTTAATGTAGGTACATCATCACCCTTGCCTATATAAGCAAGGCTTCATATGTACATTATCATTAATCTCAATTTCAATTGTGTAAGTCCAATACATCATTGCAATCTTGAGTATTGCATATTGGCCACATCTTGCATCCATTGTTGCAAGTTCATGTTCTTGATTTTTCCTCTTGTGGAAGGTTGTTGTTGGCTTTTGCAGATGATTTTAGAGACTTGAGTCCTTGAGTGACTCTAACATGTTCTATGAGCTATACCTCAGCTCCTACATTCTATACTTATCTGAACTTTTGAAACACTAGGTTTCTATATCTTGGACCTTTTCTAAAGTTATTATTTTTTATTTTCTAGTGCTTGTAAAATACTTTGTCAATTTTCAAGATTATATAGATATTATTGTAACAACTCTAAGAATGAGTTGTTGTTGCTTCTTTGTAACACGATTGTAAATTGTATCAAATGTAATGGTGATAGCTAAAACTCATATATGAACTCACATTAGGGTTTCATTTGTAACTTGGGGTTACAAAATGCAAGATGCAAAGAATTACTTCAAGTCTATATTAGAACAAGAATAGTGATAGTGTCTATTCAACTATACTATACTTGAATTGTTGCTTTTGATTGTGTTGGTGTTACAATTTGCACCTCTGGAGTGCATATTGGAAACAAACAACTATGCACAATGTGTAATGACTGCTCTTCAAATTAGGAGGGGAAGCTCCCTCTTTTGTTGATATGCGTGAAATAGTGAAGTGATCTAAATCCTATCTTTTTGACTCAGTTGGAAGAGGCACAAGGTTAAGAAAACCTAATACGTTGCAGCTAAGGATTTTCTTTGGTTTTGTAGATCTTTAACTGTAACTAAGTCAATGCTTAATCTATCCTATTTCCTCAAGAGAAACAAAGCATTAGGACTTAGGAGCAAGGAATTGGTTATACGATAATCTTTAAGTCAGGATTTCCAAGGAGGAGATGACTCCTATCCGAGGCATAGGCTGAAAGAAAGGTTATTGGCAACAACATCAAATGACAATCTCCACGTCTAAATTCCCAAGGAGGAGACAACTCTTATTCGAGGTGTAGATATGAAACAAAGATTATTAATCACGACAACACACGATAAACCTTGTAAATTCCCAAGGAGGAGATGACTCTTATATGAGGTGTAGATATGAAAGAAAACTTATTAATCACAACATGAAATAATAACTAGGACAACAAATTGTATAAACGAGACATGCACACAATGAACAATCAAACCAACAATTATATTTAATCTCAAGTGAACAAGTACCATAATAATAACATTTAGGTAAGTTGGCTTAGCTATTTATTATCACAATAAAATTTCTTGAATAGATACAAAATAGCAATACTACAGGTAAGGTTGCTCAACATGTATGCTATCACGTGCAAAAGTTAATTAAAAATGAGAAAGGGTGCTCTTATTTATAGAACTTTAAGGTGTAGGGAACCCTAAAATCGCCTTGAGTTAACATGAGTCTTGCAAGCATGCAAGATTTATTACTAAACCTAAATAAATGAAACTATATAGTTAACTGAAACAAAACTAAATTAAATGGACATGTGCAACATGCAAGTCCTTATTGAAATGAAAGTCAACTGATAACTAACATCAGTTAACTAGATCCTAACTAAAAGTCTGACCTCCTCCAAAAGATATCCTCAAGATAGACATGTAATTATATTTGGAACAACGAGTTAAACTTGGAAAGAAGCATCAAGTTAATTGTTGTGTTTAATGTCTATCTTGAGAATTGTGAGATCCAAGTGTTAGTCTACTCCAAGCCGTTTAGAGCAATCATCTCCTCCATGAACTCATTAACTATCTCCTCTTCTGGCACTCTGATGCTATCCAAGATGATAGATTGCTTGCACAACACCTTCTCTCCATCCTTGATCATTCTCTGGCACTCTTTGATTTCTTTGACTAACTTGTCGAAGCTTGTTGACATCACCGAGAAGTGATTCATCTTGGACGTCATAGGATCACCATCAAGACCATTTTGAACTAGATTCTAGAATTCAACTTGCACAACCTCGAGCTTAGTGTACTCACCATTTTCACGAAGATAACGACATGAGATCTGTGTGATGAACCTGCTCACAAGCTTGATATCATCAACAACATCTTTAATTTTAGCCACCTCTGCATCTTTCCGCTAACTCCGACACCATCAGGTGGATTGCTCCATGTCTTCACTTTGGGTCTTGATCTTGATGTGGAAGGTAATGAAGAAAATACCATTGGTGGATCTACAACTAGAACCACCTTTCACCTCCTTTGAGTGACTTTATTATGAGTTCTTTCTTTGTCTCCATACCATATCTTGTCACATTCCTCCATGACTATGGCAAAATTATCTAAGCAGGGTGGAATGGAAAAGCATTTCTCGACGTGTTTAGGCTTGAAGCTGTAAATGACTCACCCATTAGCTGACTGGATTTGTCTTGTGGATGAGTCGTAATGCTTTATGCATGCAATGGCGAACTCAAGATCAACCACTATAATGGGAATAGATGCCGCTGCCAACAATCTGGAATGCTCAAGATTCTTGATTGTCATGCTGCTAACACCTTCCAACATGCTCAATTTGACCACTCGATAGACATGATCCAAGTCTATGTCTGAGGTTTTCAAAAATTCATGTACCGAGACTGATTTGGCCTTGTATTCTATTAGGTTGAATTACATTTTGAAAATCTAGATTTTTGACTGTAAAGTCGAATATGTTCGGAGAAACTTCAAGAAAAGCTAAAAAAGGCTTTGGATGAGGCTACAAATAACCAGTTGCGGGATTTTTTTTTGAAAATTTTCTAAAGCATGGGTTTTGTAGAGAATTGAATTCTAAGCAAACCCAGATCGTCAGAAACTCAAAAAAATGCATTTTAGCAAGGCATGCAAAGGCTTTTTAGTCGATAACTGTAGGGGTTTTAGGGTTTATGGAGGTAATTTTTAAGAAAAATTGGCACATGGGTTTTGTAAGCAATGGAATTTTAAGCCAACCTAGATGATTCAATTTTGGAAAAATTGAGTTTTTGGCCCACATGCAAATGAATCTTCGAAAAAAAGCATACTTCTTCATAAATGGAAGCAATGGGGCAATTTTCTCAAAAAAATCTAAGACATGGGTTTTTGTTGCTGCTGGTGTTGAAATATGTGAACCCAGATGATCAGATTCTGAAAATTTTTCCGTTTACTTTGACATGTGAGAGAAAACCTAAGACAAGGATAGAAGAATTTTAGAGAGAAAATATAAGTTATTATTCTGCCTTTAAAAACCATGCCTATGCTTGAATTCAATTTGATGAAGTTTGCATGCACTCAAAAAATGAAGTCTGAAAAATATATCTTCTAAACAATTTGGACCTGGCACTGCGAAGAACATTGAAAAATATTGCCTATAGCGCCTTCAGATCTTTACTTGCTCGAGAAAATATGTGTTTGCTTCCACTTGTGATATGAATAATGGATGCCTAATTCTTTAATAAATAAGAATAATGAGCTAAGGCATCATAAATGCATGCATATTCCTAAATTTAGTTGCCTCAATGCTATTGGACCTCCATTATAGTGAACTGACTGAGAAATAAGCCCTAAATAGGGCACCACCTCCATGCACTTCAATTAATTGTGCATGTAAAAATAAGTCGCCATTTGCAACAAATATTAAGTCCAAATGAAGTCGACTTAGAAGTGCAACTAAAGATTAAATATTATTTTAAGTTGAGTTCTCAACCTCCACCTTTATAGGGAAACACTTTGCACTTGAGTTCAAAAGTCGAAGTTTGACTTCTAGGCATGACCTTTACAAACATAAATTTTCTTGAAAATTTCATTTGCAAACATCACCTGAGCCCATGTTTGATCACTGATTCTGATTGACTGATGTGTCTAGAAGACTGGCTGATAGTTTCATTTAAGAGCAGGATCAAAACTGACAAGAAACTCCTTGAGGCTGCAATCCTAATTCTAACATTTGAGGCTTCAAAATTCAGGGCGCCCTTGGCCTCCAGGGGCACTTTTAGCTTCAAACTTAATGAAATTTATGCATTTTCATCATTTTGAAGGTGATTCTGACCTTACTTCATCTTGTGATCCCCGACGCTTGAGAAAACTTTAGAACTGACTGATAGGCTCAATATGGAGTTGGCTCCATTATGCACAAGAGCTCTTGGAGAGTACTTTTCCCAAAAACATCATCTGCTAGGTGAAAAACATGGGCGCCCCTGGCCTCTAGGGGCGCTTTTTCTCCTAGAGTTAGCCATTTTTCAAATTGGCTCAAATTCCACATAATCCCCGATTGCAAGTTGCTAAGAAGTCCTCTGACCTAGCTGAGGTATGCAATGGAAAGCTAGAAGCATCATAGACAAGATGAGCATATGAGATGACCCAAAAGACTGCATTTGAAGCTCCAAAACCTTGGGCGCCCCTGGCCTCCAAGGGCACTTTTGTTGTTTTTTGACATTTTTGACCATGATTAGACCTTATGTTTGACTCCTGATTCCAACAATTCAACAACTCAGTTCAACCCGCTAATGGATTCATTGCAAAGCCTGATCAAGTCCAAGACAAACATTCTAGGTATCATTTGGTCAAAAACCTTAATCTGGGACCTTAAAAAGATGGGCACCCCTGGCTAGGAGGCGTGCTTTTCTGCCCAGTTTGTCATTTTTTCATCTCCCTCATTTCATGTTCAACCTCCCATATCAAGTGCTAGACAGATCTTCCAGATTGGTTGGTAGGCTCATCGCGAAGGTGATAATATTCCAGAGAAGTCTTCTTGGAAGTGACAAGTCTCAGAAAGTTGATCTAGGCCTCTGAAATCTAGGGCGCCCTTGGCCTCCAGGGGCTCTTTTGCTCTAAAGTAAATTTTTTGATGATTTTCACTTCGTCGAAAATCACCTCTGAGATGAAGCATCATTTTGAACATATTTCACCATAGATTCTTCATTTGAGCATTTTAGGGTTAGATTTTGACACCTGGTGTTTGCCCATCTACGATTGATGACCTCAGAGGTCCTAACTTTTCTCCTGAAAAATTGAAAACTACCCACCAGACTTAAACTGACTTTTAACTGAATCTGACTTCACCATTGTGATCGTGAAGTGAAATAAGCCAATCAAAACAGTTTTTAGTCAATTCTGTCGAGTTTTTATTTTTAGGGTTTTTTTTAGGTTGTTCCCAAAAATAGGGGTCTCGAAACCCTAATTTTCAAAATTTTCAATTTTACCAGTATCTTCTTGACATTAAACTAACTAAAAGCCCATACTTGATTTGCCCAAAAATTGACTTCTGATGACAATTTTACAAGGTTTAGACCATTTTAAGCAAAATGCCTTGATGAAGCAAAAATTTTGGTTTTGGGTACAACAAATTGAAAGTATATGAATACAAGATGATCTGTGTAATTGTCACCACTCTACAATGTAAACTTTTTTGAACAATACAATTCAATATTATGGCTTTTCTTATTGTTAATTTACAATGTTGAATTGTTTTCCATGTTAGTTTTTGTTATTCAATCGCGGTCATAAGATTGCTATTGTTTGCAATGAAAGCTTCATTGCTTTAACAATATCACAACACTATCAAGGACGTGAAGTAATTTTTTTTTTTCGATTTTGATGCAGTCACATGTAATAGAATAGATAATTAAGTCCATTAGTATCAGGTCAAAAGTTGATACAATATGTCCTTAAATATTCCAAAAGTCACATAAACTATAATTTAAATCTTTTATAGAAATTGCAATTTAAATGTTTGTTTGTTAAGTGACTCAAATATTACACATGATGATGTAGGTCATCACCTATCTGGACATATCCAAATACCTTTCGATTTTGCACAATGTCCACATATCGATCCAATTCTTGCTAGTAACACATATTCCTTTGACACTTCCAAGGTCTTCACACGTTGCAAAGATCCGTTAAACATTATGATATTCCTTGATAGACCCCAAACTTCCACAATATCCATGATTGTCTTGAACTTCACAGTATTTCCACACTGTTCGAAATCTTGCTATTTCCATACCTTGTTGAATTTCCACAATGGTCCAAAAAGACTAATGCTATGTGTTATTTATTAGGTCTTCTTATGTGGATTGCATATTATTACTATAATACTATAAAGATAGGTATCACCACCGTGTGGCACATGTTTAAATATTGAGTCCTTGACCATCTTGTTTTAAAAAAAAACTAATAAAAACATTAGATTATTTGATCAAGATTCATAATAGAAAATCCAAAGATTAAAAATAAAATGTAGATTACAGCATAATTTGTTATGTAAAATCCCGTAGATCGTTTGGAGACTGTTGGGGGACGTAACATTTTCATTTACGCGTTGTTCGAATTTTATTAGTAAGCTCCCAACTCTTTGGCCAACGCACCGAGTACCAAAGATCCATTGTACTTCTCAGTAAGGTGTTCTAACCTATTAATGCCTTAACCATTCAGCAGTAGATCAGAAATTTGAAAAATGGAAGCTCTCCAACGACTGGAAAGGGATCAGGGAATATTGGGATTAATGCATAAGCACTCAATATCTGGGCCAGATGCAGCCTCGGATCGGTTCCTCGCACAATTCATGCTTTTCATGGTAGCATTTGCTTCTTTTTCCTTGCAATTTGATTCGCACTTAATTTTATTTTTGCATTTTTAAGAAGATGGTAGTTGCTGAGAGCTTTTAGATAACAAGGTTTTGTTATTGTATGGTTTTTCCCTTTGAGTGTGCTTCGAACCTGAGTATTTTCTCTAAAACCAAATTTTTGCTTGCCATTTACAGTAAAACATATAATTTACTCAAGAACTCTTGGAGACAGCACACTACAGTAAAACAAGATAGACATATGTAGGTGAATTGACAAGGTTTATATTGACCACAAGATAGAAATCCACTGGTGCACAATTTGAAAAAAAAAAACAATAAAAACTCCTTTGTAGTGAGTGTCACATGCCAAATTGGTATCTTACTTGGCGGTGACCTCCTTTTTAACTTTAGAATCCATTTTTTAAAGTCAGTCTTAGGTGATGCTAGCAAGAGACGGCAGGAATGCGCTAAGCAACTGCAGGAGATTTGCCAGATGCACGAGACTTGAGGCGAGCTTCCTGACTCCCTGGACGTGTCTTTCTGTGCATTTCATGTACCTGAAATGTCTTCCTATCTTGATAAGTGTACCAGGGATTAGGTGCATAGTTTTGAGATTCAAACTCTGTTCTGACTGCGCAGGCGTTTTTGTGTTTGAACCTAGACTTGGCAAAAAAACATGGCAAGTCTTAACAAATTAACAATCGTCTATTTTGATATTTTTTTCTTGTTAGGTAAATGAGGGTTTATTAAGGATCCTCACCTGAAAACATGAAAGGTTACATAAAACTGTTCCTCTGGTCCGCAACCTAAACACACGGCTGGAAAGCCACCCTGATTAATGAGAAATGGCAACTGAGAGTTACCCTTGAAAATCATAGTCACCACACTTAAAAAATTAGCATGTACTATCCAAATTTGGCCACCCTAGAATTTTACTTGTGATCTCTTGATCAATACCAATCAAAACTAGATTATCATTCGAAGGCCATCCTGCCCAAATTTGAAATCGTTGTAGGCAAGAGGCATGACCAAACAAAAAATCAAGGCAGGGATCTAGTCCTTGGCGGGGAAGGAAGGACCTGATTTTCCTGCTGTAGCAGATGGACCACCCACAGCAGCCCTGAAATTGCCATCCAATGGAACATTGACTCCCATCCCCCCCAAACATCTTGCAGCTGCTATTACTCGACCATGCCCTTGGTGCCCATGACCATGACTGTATCTACCATGCACAACAAGAGAGAACATTTGAAGCATGAGAGCTTTTTCACCACCTGCCTTAGCCAGGAAATTGATTTGTCGCTTGTTTCACTCTATGAGATCTCATTTGATTGCTAGAATATGAACCACCTTAGCTGCCAATCCTATATCCAAACCTATGGTCTATAATTCTTCTATAATTTTCATAGGGCAAGAGGAGCTCCATTATGTTTGCAAGACCCATGTGGCCCCCTGGTAGAATAACAAAGGTTAACCACGACACTCCTATCTTGCTTTGCTTTGATGATCAAAACGAAACCAGGTGGAGTATTTCTATAGGGGTTTGCTTCAAAACCAGGTGGAACATTGTTGCTTTTGATCTTGAGGTTGAGTAGATGAATGTGAATACAACTAACTTTCTTGCATGATGATTTAGAGGAGGAGATTTGCATGTCACAACCAAAGCACTACATTGAGAAGGGTTAGGAAAGCTTGGTTTGCCGGTTGAGGAAATCCTTTAATGGTATAAAACAATCTTCTAGAATGTGATATAAAGAGTTTAATTGCTAGGCTTTGGGTTTGGGGCTTATCAGGTCTAAGTCAAATCATTGTGTCTATTATAAGTAATGTGGTGATCATTTTATCATTATGAATTTTCATGTTGATGATATGTTGTTATTTGGTAATGATAAGGAAATGATTAGGGACTTGAAATCTCAGTTTTGCTTACAATATGAAATGGAAGACTTAGGGGCTACTAAGTACATCCTTGAGATGGGAATTGGACGAGGTAGCACTGACAAAGAACTTTGGGTTGGACAAGGAAGTACATTGAATTTGTTTTGCAATGTTTTATCATGGCCGACAATAAACTAGTTAATTTCCTGTTTTTGTAGGAACAAAGCTATGAGTTGAGTAGTGTCCTTCAATGTTTACTGCTCTATTTGATAAAATAAATACATGAATTAATAATAGAGATGACAATGCATACCAAATACATGAGTAAAATATGTCTTTATTCGCACATGAAATTATTATAGAAGAAGACCAAAGATGGTCAACCGAGGATCAAAGTCGATCCGACTAGACCATACTCCTTTCCTTGATGATACATAATCTATTTAAAACACTTGACGGTTGTCAAGAGGAACACAACTATCAATCATCCGAAGCTTATAACTACCTGAAGCCCACAAACAATTAATACATAGTCTGATAAATAACAGACATTGTACATTGACTACATCGTCCCCCCAAATGAAAAAGTCATCTTCTAAAGGACAAGTAAGCATCAAGTAACATTTGGGAAAATTTTCCAAATTGATGACAATGATGTAGATGAGGACTTGTAAACAAACTTGGAAGTGAACTTTCTAAAATCAGACTTGGAGAGTACTTGGCAAATCAAATGAGTGGGGTGGGGGTCTGGAGGCAATTCCCCCAATAGGGTCAAGGGGTAGCATCCTCGCCACCAAGCGCAAATTAATACCTTCAAAACCACACAAAACTTCATGGTACACATCATTTTCATGATGTTTGAAGAGGCCAAAAACACTGTTGACAGAGCCAAAAAATAGAGATTTTGGAGTGTTTAACCAATGTATGCCAATATGTGAATAATGCTTTGGACCAACCAACCAAGGGACTTCATCTGGTTGCACATTGAAACTTCTAAGAATAAACTCTTGCTAAGAATAGCTCTCGAGAATAGACTTTTGCTAGGACAATTGAAGGGCCATACAATCAAGTTGTACGATTTCGACTAGGGAAAGAAGTTGCCGTATGATGGTTGATGGCCGTACGATGTGGGTACAATAGGATAGTGCCATATGATGTGAGATGCCTGGGAGGAATTGTCGTATGGTGCAAGAAGAGATTTTTGCCAGCCATATGATGCAAACAAGGAATGGCTGTACAATGTATAATGGTGTTAGGAGCTGTACGGTGTAGACAAACAGTGGCCATACGTTGCAGGATGATGCTAGAGGCCATACATTGTAGATAGAGAATGGCTGTATATTGCAGAATGATGTTGGGGATCGTATGATGTAGAGAAGGGATTCCGCCTTAAGGTGTATGGTGAAGGGAGCATGTAAGGGTTGTATGATATGAAGAGAATGGGATTGTCGTATGGTTTGAAATTCACTTCCTTCTCCTTGCCATATGGTGTACACAACCTTTGTCATTTGATGCTGCATGATTGCAAGAAAATGGAATGGTTGTACAATGTATTTCACCCTCAAGTGTACACCATTCACCAATTTATGTTGTACCTAAGGATGCGGTGTAGTGCAAAAGTAGGATGGTTGCTGTTCGATATATCTCTATCTGATAAAATAAATACATGAATTTATGAGATAGATGACAATGCATACCAGATATAGGGGTAAAATATATCTTTATTCACACATGCAATTATTATAGAAGAAGACCAGAGATTGTCAGTCAAGGATCAAAGTCAATTCAACTAGATTATACTCCTTTTCTTAACGATACACAATCTATTTAAAAGACTCAATGGTTGCCAAGAGGAACCACCTTGTGGTCTCTTCTTGTCTTTATTAGGGTCTAAGGGCATGAATCTCTTATTTTGAACTTGATTTCTTGTAAGGAAATGGTGCCAAATGTTTACAACTCTATTTGATAAAATAAATATGTGAATTAATAATAGAGATGACAATGCATACCAAATATAGGAGTAAAATATATCTTTATTGACACATGAAATTATTATAGAAGAAGACCAGAGATGGTCAACCAAGGATCAAAGTCAATCCAACTAGATCATACTCCTTTCCTTGATGATACACAATCTATTTAAAAGACTTGATGGTTGCCAAGAGGAACACAACCGTCAACTAGTTGACGCTTATAACCTAAGTCACAAGGTTCGGCGAACTTCAAACATGGAGTTCGAATTTTATCGAATCTGAAAGTTTTATTTGAAATTCATTGAAATTCGCTGCGTTTTTCCGTGCGGAAAAAGCACTGTTATTTTTCATTAAAATATATTATTGATCTGCCATGATTTTTCTGCCACGTTTTTCCTGGGTTTTCTACCGTGATTTTCTTGGATTTTCTGCCGCGATACATTCCTGTGGTTGTGTCACAGCAATGCAGAAACTAGATCAGACTCGGTAAAATATAAATTAATAACTATAGGTACCCATTTGACCAACAATTGCATCTTGGGCATACATGAATGTTTTGAAATGGTTGCAGCAGAGTGTATATTTCTGTGGTAGCAAAACTATATATTCAACATCAGAAGAAACACCTAGATACCTCACGTCTAGTGGCTGTCACTGTATAGCAGTGCTTAGGAGTATCAAGATAGATGATAAATCGGCAGGAAGCCCAACACTAAGCCTCCCAATCTCAGATGTCCTCAGTTGGAACTGAACGCCCACCCTGACAAGGGTTAATAGTGGCTTGTGAAAGGGAAACTCCCTGAATGGTGCTCACGTCTAGCCTTGGACTCCATACGACCCTTGCACCAGCAATATAAACCCTCAAACTCACACGCCAAGCACAGAGTTATCAGATAATTGTTCCATCGTCCAGCTACAGGGACTCACGACATCTATAGAGGTTAATATTCAACCTTCAAACAGTATCGACCCCTTTCGCAAACAAGAATCTCCTCGCAAGTTATTAATGAACCTTCAGTCACAAAAGGAAATTGTCCCAACTGAGAAAAGAAGGCTATTCGCCCAATCTTCAACACAAAAATACAAACCCTTGCAAAGACAACTTCAATCTGAATAGTATTTGATTTCTCCAAATTTCATCTAACCCTCAAACTCCACGAGATGGAAATGTAAATCGTTGTCACCAGCAAATGCCCTCAGAATATGCAGAAGAACCGCTACTAATGTTATAAATTTATAATAATATAAATTATAAACTATAAAGTTATATTACATTAAAAAATTGTTATAACTTCTATATATATATATTTAAATTTTTAATAATATAAATTTTAAAATGTTAAAACTAATTAAATATATGCTGTTAAAAATTTAATATTAAATTAAATTTAATATAATTAAATTTTATAAAATTAAATTGTTATATAATAATATAATTTTATACATAAGGCAAATTTAATCCGATTTTTTTACTTTTCGAATTTTTTCCTTGCTGAACTTCATCTGAATTTCAATGCTGCCGAACTCAAACTTGAATTTGAACCTTGTGACTTAGCTTATAACTACTTGAAGTTGACAAACAATTAACACATAGTTGGATAACCAATATTATCAAAACATAATAATAGACATTGTACACTAACTACATTCAACACTTGCAGAGATAGAGGAGATGAGTCCAGTGCCCTATGCTAGTGCACTAGGCATTGCCTAAGCAATGCGAGTCTTGAGACTTTACATGGCTAATCCTTGATGGGAACATTGGGTTGTAGTTAAGAGGAGTCTTCTGGTATTTGAGTGGTACTTTCAATTACTTAATATGCTACCATGGTTATATTTTAGAGGAGCAATGTAACGACCACCCTATTTTTTTTTTTGTTTCTCTTTGAGTTTTGGAACAATCAAATGGTGACTTATAATATTATTCAGAAGTACATACAGTCAACACTCCCACATGTTTAAATAGACAATTTTCATTCTTTTTCAATGCTCAAAAGCTGAGTACATAAAATATGAAATTTTAAACAAATACCCAATTGATAGAAACATTCAAATATCAATTTTAGACATACTCATGTTGGTTGTTCATGTACAGGTTTGATGACACTTCTGTAACAGGAATCTGGAGTGCCAAAAATGATTCCAAAGCCCACGATAATCACTTTTCCCCATTCACAAGTCTGCAAAGTATATTGTGGAAGACTTGGTGCCACTATTTGAAGTGATAGAGGTGCCAAAACTAGGCGTCCAGCCCTAGGAAGCTCCCACGCCCCTGCTGGTCTGCTGTACTCCCCCCTAGCAGCTGCTAAACTCTTCGCACACTTCCTATCTTTGCTCAGACTTCAATAATGCAGCCCCTCGCCTTCTCAGCTCTCCTAAAACACCACTTGTATGATATTTCTGTCCACCACAAAGTCCTGGAATGCAATCAAATGGTACGCCCAGCTATATGGAGATTCAACCTAAATTTTCAATGCAACAAACTTGCTATTGTTTTCTCAAACTTGCCTCAAAATTGTCTCCTCTAAAGCTGGGCAACAAATTGATAAATTGTTTTCAATAAAGCTCTTGCATAGTTCCTAAAAGAAACCACTTCCAAATTAGCTAGGAAAGATCTTTCACTTTTGCTGCTACTATGAGGGTTTTCGTCCTCACAAAGTCCTTGAATGAACAAAGTTCAAACCAGCAATAACCTATTATCAATTATCAAACATATCCCTAAATGAGCTCCCAAAACTCCTTTTATAACATTTCCGGAAGGCTTTTGGAAAATATAATATAAAATCACTTTATAAATTAAATAAGCCTTATTGCTCCAAAAGTGATTTATTTTATTATTTAAACATTTTTGGCACCAAAAAAACACTTTATTAGTGCCCAACATTTAAAACTTTTAATTCTCATTCCAACGAGCTATTATACTAAGGTGCCCATTAAGTTATTTTAATAAAATTAGCAACCTTAGTAAAAATAATTAAATTATAGCTCATTAATACATCTGATTGCGGAAACTGTTGAAAAGAGTCGAAATTGAAATCTGACTGCATTGGAGTGATACTGATGATGAATAATGAGAATCGGACTTGACCGAGCGACTTACTATATATAGATGCTCTCTCCAAGAATCTTGGAGAACACACTAGAAGCTGAAATAATTTTGGAAAGTGTCATTTGAGTCCTCTAGGTCATCTGAGCTCACTGGTAACATCAAATAACCCCTCTAATAAGGCTGCCACACATTGAGAAGGTTAGAGCCAACTGCAATGCAAGAGATCCCAAAAATGGGAACATTACAACCAACACACAGTGGATATTCATGGTTATGTGGATTCAGATTGGGTAGGGGATTTCAATAATAGAAGGTCTACCAATGGTTGTGTAACTTGTTTAGTTGTGCAATGAGTTGGATGAGTAAGTGATAGGTTGTGC
>VDFB02290729.1:0-22074 GCA_007258455.2 Sequoia sempervirens
TGCATGCAATGGCGAACTCAAGATCAACCACTATAATGGGAATAGATGCCGCTGCCAACAATCTGGAATGCTCAAGATTCTTGATTGTCATGCTGCTAACACCTTCCAACATGCTCAATTTGACCACTCGATAGACATGATCCAAGTCTATGTCTGAGGTTTTCAAAAATTCATGTACCGAGACTGATTTGGCCTTGTATTCTATTAGGTTGAATTACATTTTGAAAATCTAGATTTTTGACTGTAAAGTCGAATATGTTCGGAGAAACTTCAAGAAAAGCTAAAGAAGGCTTTGGATGAGGCTACAAATAACCAGTTGCGGGAATTTTTTTTAAATTTTTTCCAAAACGTGGGTTTTGTAGAGAATTGAATTCTAAGCAAACCCAGATCGTCAGAAACTCGAAAAAATGCATTTTAGTAAGGCATGCAAAGGCTTTTTAGTCAATAACTGTAGGGGTTTTAGGGTTTATGGAGGTAATTTTTAAGAAAAATTGGCACATGGGTTTTGTAAGCAATGGAATTTTAAGCCAACCTAGATGATTCGATTTTGGAAAAATAGAGTTTTTGGCCCACATGCAAATGAATCTTCGAAAAAAAGCATACTACTTCATAAATGGAAGTAATGGGGCAATTTTCTCAAAAAAATCTAAGACATGGGTTTTTGTTGCTGCTGGTGTTGAAATATGTGAACCCAGATGATCAGATTTTGAAAATTTTTCTGTTTACTTTGACATGTGAGAGAAAACCTAAGACAAGGATAGAAGAATTTTAGAGAGAAAATATAAGTTATTATTCTGCCTTTAAAAACCATGCCTATGCTTGAATTCAATTTGATGAAGTTTGCATGCACTCAAAAAATGAAGTCTGAAAAATATATCTTCTAAACAATTTGGACCTGGCACTGCGAAGAACATTGAAAAATATTGCCTATAGCGCCTTTAGATCTTTACTTGCTCGAGAAAATATGTGTTTGCTTCCACTTGTGATATGAATAACGGATGCCTAATTCCTTAATAAATAAGAATTATGAGCTAAGGCATCATAAATGCATGCATATTCCTAAATTTAGTTGCCTCAATGCTATTGGACCTCTATTACAGTGAACTGACTGAGAAATAAGCCCTAAATAGGGCACCACCTCCATGCACTTCAATTAATTGTGCATGTAAAAATAAGTCGCCATTTGCAACAAATATTAAGTCCAAATGAAGTCGACTTAGAAGTGCAACTAAAGATTAAATATTATTTTAAGTTGAGTTCTCAACCTCCACCTTTATAGGGAAACACTTTGCACTTGAGTTCAAAAGTCGAAGTTTGACTTCTAGGCATGACCTTTACAAACATAATTTTTTTTGAAAATTTCATTTGCAAACATCACCTGAGCCCATGTTTGATCACTGATTCTGATTGACTGATGTGTCTAGAAGACTGGCTGATAGTTTCATTTAAGAGCAGGATCAAAACTGACAAGAAACTCCTTGAGGCTGCAATCCTAATTCTAACATCTGAGGCTTCAAAATTCAGGGCGCCCTTGGCCTCCAGGGGCACTTTTAGCTTCAAACTTAATCAAATTTATGCATTTTCATCATTTTGGAGGCGATTCTGACCTTACTTCATCTCGTGATCCCCGACGCTTGAGAAAACTTTAGAACTGACTGATAGGCTCACTATGGAGTTGGCTCCATTATGCACAAGAGCTCTTGGAGAGTACTTTTCCCAAAAACATCATCTGCTAGGTGAAAAACATGGGCGCCCCTGGCCTCTAGGGGCGCTTTTTCTCTTAGAGTTAGCCATTTTTCAAATTGGCTCAAATTCCACTTAATCCCCGATTGCAAGTTGCTGAGAAGTCCTCTGACCTAGCTGAGGTATGCAATGGAAAGCTAGAAGCATCATAGACAAGATGAGCATATGAGATGACCCAAAAGACTGCATTTGAAGCTCCAAAACCTTGGGCGCCCCTAGCCTCCAAGGGCACTTTTGTTGTTTTTTGACTTTTTTGACCATGATTAGACCTTATGTTTGACTCCTGATTCCAACAATTCAACAACTCAGTTCAACCCGCTAATGGATTCATTGCGAAGCCTGATCAAGTCCAAGACAAACATTCTAGGTATCATTTGGTCAAAAACCTTAATCTGGGACCTCAAAAAGATGGGCACCCCTGGCTAGGAGGCGTGCTTTTCTGCCCAGTTTGTCATTTTTTCATCTCCCTCATTTCATGTTCAACCTCCCATATCAGGTGCTAGACAGATCTTCCAGATTGGTTGGTAGGCTCATCGCGAAGGTGATAATATTCCAGAGAAGTCTTCTTGGAAGTGACAAGTCTCAGAAAGTTGATCTAGGCCTCTGAAATCT
Source organism: Sequoia sempervirens (assembly GCA_007258455.2). Taxonomy (NCBI): domain Eukaryota; kingdom Viridiplantae; phylum Streptophyta; class Pinopsida; order Cupressales; family Cupressaceae; genus Sequoia; species Sequoia sempervirens. Next base: position 2,356 of record VDFB02290729.1, read on the forward strand.
AGGGCGCCCTTGGCCTCCAGGGGCTCTTTTGCTCTAGAGTAAATTTTTTGATGATTTTCACTTCGTCGAAAATCACCTCTGAGATGAAGCATCATTTTGAACATATTTCACCATAGATTCTTCATTTGAGCATTTTAGGGTTAGATTTTGACACCTGGTATTTGCCCATCTACGATTGATGACCTCAGAGGTCCTAACTTTTCTCCTGAAAAAGTGAAAACTACCCACTAGACTTAAACTGACTTTTAACTGAATCTGACTTCACCATTGTGATCGTGAAGTGAAATAAGCCAATCAAAACAGTTTTTAGTCAATTCTGTCGAGTTTTTATTTTTAGGGTTTTTTTAGGGTGTTCCCAAAAATAGGGGTCTGGAAACCCTAATTTTCAAAATTTTCAATTTTACCAGTATCTTTTTGACATTAAACTAACTAAAAGCCCATACTTGATTTGCCCAAAAATTGACTTCTGATGACAATTTTACAAGGTTTAGACCATTTTAAGCAAAATACCTTGATGAAGCAAAAATTTTGGTTTTGGGTACAACAAATTGAAAGTATATGAATACAAGATGATCTGTGTAATTGTCACCACTCTACAATGTAAACTTTTTTTGAACAATACAATTCAATATTGTGGCTTTTCTTATTGTTAATTTACAATGTTGAATTGTTTTCCATGTTAGTTTTTGTTATTCAATCGCGGTCATAAGATTGCTATTGTTTGCAATGAAAGCTTCATTGCTTTAACAATATCACAACACTATCAAGGACGTGAAGTAATTTTTTTTTTTCGATTTTGATGCAGTCACATGTAATAGAATAGATAATTAAGTCCATTAGTATCAGGTCAAAAGTTGATACAATATGTCCTTAAATATTCCAAAAGTCACATAAACTATAATTTAAATCTTTTATAGAAATTGCAATTTAAATGTTTGTTTGTTAAGTGACTCAAATATTACACATGATGATGCAGGTCATCACCTATCTAGACATATCCAAATACCTTTCGATTTTGCACAATGTCCACATATCGATCCAATTCTTGCTAATAACACATATTCCTTTGACACTTCCAAGGTCTTCACACATTGCAAAGATCCGTTAAACATTATGATATTCCTTGATGGACCCCAAACTTCCACAATATCCATGATTGTCTTGAACTTCACAGTATTTCCACACTATTCGAAATCTTGCTATTTCCATACCTTGTTGAATTTCCACAATGGTCCAAAAAGACTAATGCTATGTGTTATTTATTAGGTCTTCTTATGTGGATTGCATATTATTACTATAATACTATAAAGATAGGTATCACCACAGTGTGGCACATGTTTAAATATTGAGTCCTTGACCATCTTGTTTTAAAAAAAAACTAATAAAAACATTAGATTATTTGATCAAGATTCATAATAGAAAATCCAAAGATTAAAAATAAAATGTAGATTACAGCATAATTTGTTATGTAAAATCCCGTAGATCGTTTGGAGACTGTTGGGGGACGTAACATTTTCATTTACGCGTTGTTCGAATTTTATTAGTAAGCTCCCAACTCTTTGGCCAACGCACCGAGTACTAAAGATCCATTGTACTTCTCAGTAAGGTGTTCTAACCTATTAATGCCTTAACCATTCAGCAGTAGATCAGAAATTTGAAAAATGGAAGCTCTCCAACGACTGGAAAGGGATCAGGGAATATTGGGATTAATGCATAAGCACTCAATATCTGGGCCAGATGCAGCCTCGGATCGGTTCCTCGCACAATTCATGCTTTTCATGGTAGCATTTGCTTCTTTTTCCTTGCAATTTGATTCGCACTTAATTTTATTTTTGCATTTTTAAGAAGATGGTAGTTGCTGAGAGCTTTTAGATAACAAGGTTTTGTTATTGTATGGTTTTTCCCTTTGAGTGTGCTTCGAACCTGAGTATTTTCTCTAAAACCAAATTTTTGCTTGCCATTTACAGTAAAACATATAATTTACTCAAGAACTCTTGGAGACAGCACACTACAGTAAAACAAGATAGACATATGTAGGTGAATTGACAAGGTTTATATTGACCACAAGATAGAAATCCACTGGTGCACAATTTGAAAAAAAAAAACAATAAAAACTCCTTTGTAGTGAGTGTCACATGCCAAATTGGTATCTTACTTGGCGGTGACCTCCTTTTTAACTTTAGAATCCATTTTTTAAAGTCAGTCTTAGGTGATGCTAGCAAGAGACGGCAGGAATGCGCTAAGCAACTGCAGGAGATTTGCCAGATGCACGAGACTTGAGGCGAGCTTCCTGACTCCCTGGACGTGTCTTTCTGTGCATTTCATGTACCTGAAATGTCTTCCTATCTTGATATGTGTACCACGGATTAGGTGCATAGTTTTGAGATTCAAACTCTGTTCTGACTGCGCAGCGTTTTTGTATTTGAACCTAGACTTGGCAAAAAAACATGGCAAGTCTTAACAAATTAACAATCGTCTATTTTGATATTTTTTCTTGTTAGGTAAATGAGGGTTTATTAAGGATCCTCACCTGAAAACATGAAAGGTTACATAAAACTGTTCCTCTGGTCCGCAACCTAAACACACGGCTGGAAAGCCACCCTGATTAATGAGAAATGGCAACTGAGAGTTACCCTTGAAAATCATAGTCACCACACTTAAAAAATTAGCATGTACTATCCAAATTTGGCCACCCTAGAATTTTACTTGTGATCTCTTGATCAATACCAATCAAAACTAGATTATCATTCGAAGGCCATCCTGCCCAAATTTGAAATCGTTGTAGGCAAGAGGCATGACCAAACAAAAAATCAAGGCAGGGATCTAGTCCTTGGCGGGGAAGGAAGGACCTGATTTGCCTGCTGTAGCAGATGGACCACCCACAGCAGCCCTGAAATTGCCATCCAATGGAACATTGACTCCCATCCCCCCCAAACATCTTGCAGCTGCTATTACTCGACCATGCCCTTGGTGCCCATGACCATGACTGTATCTACCATGCACAACAAGAGAGAACATTTGAAGCATGAGAGCTTTTTCACCACCTGCCTTAGCCAGGAAATTGATTTGTCGCTTGTTTCACTCTATGAAATCTCATTTGATTGCTAGAATATGAACCACCTTAGCTGCCAATCCTATATCCAAACCTATGGTCTATAATTCTTCTATAGTTTTCATAGGGCAAGAGGAGCTCCATTATGTTTGCAAGACCCATGTGGCCCCCTGGTAGAATAACAAAGGTTAACCATGACACTCCTATCTTGCTTTGCTTTGATGATCAAAACGAAACCAGGTGGAGTATTTCTATAGGGGTTTGCTTCAAAACCAGGTGGAACATTGTTGCTTTTGATCTTGAGGTTGAGTAGATGAATGTGAATACAACTAACTTTCTTGCATGATGATCTAGAGGAGGAGATTTGCATGTCACAACCAAAGCACTACATTGAGAAGGGTTAGGAAAGCTTGGTTTGCCGGTTGAGGAAATCCTTTAATGGTATAAAACAATCTTCTAGAATGTGATATAAAGAGTTTAATTGCTAGGCTTTGGGTTTGGGGCTTATCAGGTCTAAGTCAAATCATTGTGTCTATTATAAGTAATGTGGTGATCGTTTTATCATTATGAATTTTCATGTTGATGATATGTTGTTATTTGGTAATGATAAGGAAATGATTAGGGACTTGAAATCTCAGTTTTGCTTACAATATGAAATGGAAGACTTAGGGGCTACTAAGTACATCCTTGAGATGGGAATTGGACGAGGTAGCACTGACAAAGAACTTTGGGTTGGACAAAGGAAGTACATTGAATTTGTTTTGCAATGTTTTATCATGGCCGACAATAAACTAGTTAATTTCCTGTTTTAGTAGGAACAAAGCTATGAGTTGAGTAGTGTCCTTCAATGTTTACTGCTCTATTTGATAAAATAAATACATGAATTAATAATAGAGATGACAATGCATACCAAATACATGAGTAAAATATGTCTTTATTCGCACATGAAATTATTATAGAAGAAGACCAAAGATGGTCAACCGAGGATCAAAGTCGATCCGACTAGACCATACTCCTTTCCTTGATGATACATAATCTATTTAAAACACTTGACGGTTGTCAAGAGGAACACAACTATCAATCATCCGAAGCTTATAACTACCTGAAGCCCACAAACAATTAATACATAGTCTGATAAATAACAGACATTGTACATTGACTACATCGTCCCCCCAAACGAAAAAGTCATCTTCTAAAGGACAAGTAAGCATTAAGTAACATTTGGGAAAATTTTCCAAATTGATGACAATGATGTAGATGAGGACTTGTAAACAAACTTGGAAGTGAACTTTCTAAAATCAGACTTGTAGAGTACTTGGCAAATCAAATGAGTGGGGTGGGGGTCTGGAGGCAATTCCCCCAATAGGGTCAAGGGGTAGCATCCTCGCCACCAAGCGCAAATTAATACCTTCAAAACCACACAAAACTTCATGGTACACATCATTTTCATGATGTTTGAAGAGGCCAAAAACATTGTTGACAGAGCCAAAAAATAGAGATTTTGGAGTGTTTAACCAATGTATGCCAATATGTGAATAATGCTTTGGACCAACCAACCAAGGGACTTCATGTGGTTGCACATTGAAACTTCTAAGAATAAACTCTTGCTAAGAATAGCTCTCGAGAATAGACTTTTGCTAGGACAATTGAAGGGCCATACAATCAAGTTGTACGATTTCGACTAGGGAAAGAAGTTGCCGTATGATGGTTGATGGCCGTACGATGTGGGTACAATAGGATAGTGCCATATGATGTGAGATGCCTGGGAGGAATTGTCGTATGGTGCAAGAAGAGATTTTTGCCAGCCATATGATGCAAACAAGGAATGGCTGTACAATGTATAATGGTGTTAGGAGCTGTACGGTGTAGACAAACAGTGGCCATACGTTGCAGGATGATGCTAGAGGCCATACATTGTAGATAGAGAATGGCTGTATATTGCAGAATGATGTTGGGGATCGTATGATGTAGAGAAGGGATTCCGCCTTAAGGTGTATGGTGAAGGGAGCATGTAAGGGTTGTATGATATGAAGAGAATGGGATTGTCGTATGGTTTGAAATTCACTTCCTTCTCCTTGCCATATGGTGTACACAACCTTTGTCATTTGATGCTGCATGATTGCAAGAAAATGGAATGGTTGTACAATGTATTTCACCCTCAAGTGTACACCATTCACCAATTTATGTTGTACCTGAGGATGCGGTGTAGTGCAAAAGTAGGATGGTTGCTGTTCGATATATCTCTATCTGATAAAATAAATACATGAATTTATGAGATAGATGACAATGCATACCAGATATAGGGGTAAAATATATCTTTATTCACACATGCAATTATTATAGAAGAAGACCAGAGATTGTCAGTCAAGGATCAAAGTCAATTCAACTAGATTATACTCCTTTTCTTAACGATACACAATCTATTTAAAAGACTCAATGGTTGCCAAGAGGAACCACCTTGTGGTCTCTTCTTGTCTTTATTAGGGTCTAAGGGCATGAATCTCTTATTTTGAACTTGATTTCTTGTAAGGAAATGGTGCCAAATGTTTACAACTCTATTTGATAAAATAAATATGTGAATTAATAATAGAGATGACAATGCATACCAAATATAGGAGTAAAATATATCTTTATTGACACATGAAATTATTATTGAAGAAGACCAGAGATGGTCAACCAAGGATCAAAGTCAATCCAACTAGATCATACTCCTTTCCTTGATGATACACAATCTATTTAAAAGACTTGATGGTTGCCAAGAGGAACACAACCGTCAACTAGTTGACGCTTATAACCTAAGTCACAAGGTTCGGCGAACTTCAAAAATGGAGTTCGAATTTTATCGAATCTGAAAGTTTTATTTGAAATTCATTGAAATTCGCTGCGTTTTTCCGTGCGGAAAAAGCACTGTTATTTTTCATTAAAATATATTATTGATCTGCCATGATTTTTCTGCCACGTTTTTCCTGGGTTTTCTACCGTGATTTTCTTGGATTTTCTGCCGCGATACATTCCTGTGGTTGTGTCACAGCAATGCAGAAACTAGATCAGACTCGGTAAAATATAAATTAATAACTATAGGTACCCATTTGACCAACAATTGCATCTTGGGCATACATGAATGTTTTGAAATGGATGCAGCAGAGTGTATATTTCTGTGGTAGCAAAACTATATATTCAACATCAGAAGAAACACCTAGATACCTCACGTCTAGTGGCTGTCACTGTATAGCAGTGCTTAGGAGTATCAAGATAGATGATAAATCGGCAGGAAGCCCAACACTAAGCCTCCCAATCTCAGATGTCCTCAGTTGGAACTGAACGCCCACCCTGACAAGGGTTAATAGTGGCTTGTGAAAGGGAAACTCCCTGAATGGTGCTCACGTCTAGCCTTGGACTCCATACGACCCTTGCACCAGCAATATAAACCCTCAAACTCACACGCCAAGCACAGAGTTATCAGATAATTGTTCCATCGTCCAGCTACAGGGACTCACGACATCTATAGAGGTTAATATTCAACCTTCAAACAGTATCGACCCCTTTCGCAAACAAGAATCTCCTCGCAAGTTATTAATGAACCTTCAGTCACAAAAGGAAATTGTCCCAACTGAGAAAAGAAGGCTATTCGCCCAATCTTCAACACAAAAATACAAACCCTTGCAAAGACAACTTCAATCTGAATAGTATTTGATTTCTCCAAATTTCATCTAACCCTCAAACTCCACGAGATGGAAATGTAAATCGTTGTCACCAGCAAATGCCCTCAGAATATGCAGAAGAACCGCTACTAATGTTATAAATTTATAATAATATAAATTATAAACTATAAAGTTATATTACATTAAAAAATTGTTATAACTTCTATATATATATATTTAAATTTTTAATAATATAAATTTTAAAATGTTAAAACTAATTAAATATATGCTGTTAAAAATTTAATATTAAATTAAATTTAATATAATTAAATTTTATAAAATTAAATTGTTATATAATAATATAATTTTATACATAAGGCAAATTTAATCCGATTTTTTTACTTTTCGAATTTTTTCCTTGCTGAACTTCATCTGAATTTCAATGCTGCCGAACTCAAACTTGAATTTGAACCTTGTGACTTAGCTTATAACTACTTGAAGTTGACAAACAATTAACACATAGTTGGATAACCAATATTATCAAAACATAATAATAGACATTGTACACTAACTACATTCAACACTTGCAGAGATAGAGGAGATGAGTCCAGTGCCCTATGCTAGTGCACTAGGCATTGCCTAAGCAATGCGAGTCTTGAGCCTTTACATAGCTAATCCTTGATGGGAACATTGGGTTGTAGTTAAGAGGAGTCTTCTGGTATTTGAGTGGTACTTTCAATTACTTAATATGCTACCATGGTTATATTTTAGAGGAGCAATGTAACGACCACCCTATTTTTTTTTTTGTTTCTCTTTGAGTTTTGGAACAATCAAATGGTGACTTATAATATTATTCAGAAGTACATACAGTCAACACTCCCACATGTTTAAATAGACAATTTTCATTCTTTTTCAATGCTCAAAAGCTGAGTACATAAAATATGAAATTTTAAACAAATACCCAATTGATAGAAACATTCAAATATCAATTTTAGACATACTCATGTTGGTTGTTCATGTACAGGTTTGATGACACTTCTGTAACAGGAATCTAGAGTGCCAAAAATGATTCCAAAGCCCACGATAATCACTTTTCCCCATTCACAAGTCTGCAAAGTATATTGTGGAAGACTTGGTGCCACTATTTGAAGTGATAGAGGTGCCAAAACTAGGCGTCCAGCCCTAGGAAGCTCCCACGCCCCTGCTGGTCTGCTGTACGCCCCCCTAGCGGCTGCTAAACTCTTTGCACACTTCCTATCTTTGCTCAGACTTCAATAATGCAGCCACACGCCTTCTCAGCTCTCCTAAAACCACTTGTATGATATTTCTGTCCACCACAAAGTCCTGGAATGCAATCAAATGGTACGCCCAGCTATGTGGAGATTCAACCTAAATTTTCAATGCAACAAACTTGCTATTGTCTTCTCAAACTTGCCTCAAAATTGTCTCCTCTAAAGCTGGGCAACAAATTGATAAATTGTTTTCAATAAAGCTCTTGCATAGTTCCTAAAAGAAACCACTTCCAAATTAGCTAGGAAAGATCTTTCACTTTTGCTGCTAATGTCCTCTATGAGGGTTTTCGTCCTCACAAAGTCCTTGGATGAACAAAGTTCAAACCAGCAATAACCTATTATCAATTATCAAACATATCCCTAAATGAGCTCCCAAAACTCCTTTTATAACATTTCCGGAAGGCTTTTGGAAAATATAATAGAAAATCACTTTATAAATTAAATAAGCCTTATTGCTCCAAAAGTGATTTATTTTATTATTTAAACATTTCCGGCACCAAAAAAACACTTTATTAGCGCCCAACATTTAAAACTTTTAATTCTCATTCCAACGAGCTATTATACTAAGGTGCCCATTAAGTTATTTTAATAAAATTAGCAACCTTAGTAAAAATAATTAAATTATAGCTCATTAATACATTTGATTGCGGAAACTGTTGAAAAGAGTCGAAATTGAAATCTGACTGCATTGGAGTGATACTGGTGATGAATAATGAGAATCGGACTTGACCGAGCGACTTACTATATATAGATGCTCTCTCCAAGAATCTTGGAGAACACACTAGAAGCCGAAAATAATTTTGGAAAGTGTCATTTGAGTCCTCTAGGTCATCTGAGCTCACTGGCAACATCAAATAACCCTTCTAATAAGGCTGCCACACATTGAGAAGGTTAGAGCCAACTGCAATGCAAGAGATCCCAAAAATGGGAACATTACAACCAACACACAGTGGATATTCATGGTTATGTGGATTCAGATTGGGTAGGGGATTTCAATAATAGAAGGTCTACCAATGGTTGTGTAACTTGTTTAGTTGTGCAATGAGTTGGATGAGTAAGTGATAGGTTGTGCTCACTTTATCCATAATAGAGGCAAAGTACGTGGCAGTTACCCATGCCTATAAGGAGGCCATTTGGATTTTGAGATTATGTTTAGATGTGGGGTTGAGTTAGAGTGTTGTTAGGAATCATTGTGATAGTTGAAGTGCCATTTGCTTAGCAAAGAACCCAACCTTCCACATGTGAACAAAGTATATTGATGTCCAAAATGATTTTGTTTGAGAAATGGTAGAGGATAGAAGGGTGATGTTGGAGAAAGTTAACACTTTGAAGAATGTTGCAAATGCATTGATGAAGTTGGTGAGCATAGAGAAATTTAGGTGGTGTTGTGAGACTATGGGACTCTCGGCCCCTAATAGTTAATTGATAGTGTTGGTATTCCCTTTGCTCTTGCAAGGTGTTTGACAATTAAGAGAATGTTAGGAAATGTGTCTGAACCTTGAATCTTAATGTTGAGAACACTAAAATGCCAATTTTTGGGCTACAGAGGTTGTTTTTTGTTGCAATTTAAAAAAAATGTGATTTAACCTACTACAATGGATTATGGTGATGTGGAGCTTTTGAGATCTTCGATAAAAAGAGAGGCTCAATTAGCTTCTTGGATCAAAATTTATGCTCCCCAAAGTTAGGGCACCTGCATTAGAAATGTAAGAGCATCTAATACACAAACTAACTATAAGATGAATTATATTGACCAAGAACATTCACCAACCTATGACATTTCATTATGATTGTCATAAAGAATCTTTGGAAGATTTGAATAAAACAAATTGGAGTGCCCAAGTTGGGAGGTTAACTATGGCATGTTATGACAAATTCGTATGTTAGGTGTAAGGAATATGCTTTATTTAGCATAAAAACTAATTTTGGGATTTGGGTGCCACTCTTGGGTGGTTTTAGTTCATGGTATTGTGATTCCCCTTTGGTTGTTTTCTTGTATTGCTTTCTCTATTTATTGGGTGCTTACGATGGAGTTTGGAGAGAGTATTTGCAGGTATTGTTATGATGATATTGGTATTACTCTAGATTTGAGTGTTTATGTTGTATCTTGTGAAGATTCTATGCTTGGATTGTATTATAACTGCTATTGTTGTTGATTAACAAATTCGTTCCAAGTTTGGAGTATGAGTTTTTTTCTTGAAAGGGTTTTTTTAGGAAACATCATTATATTGTTTCATTTTGTAAATTATTTTAGATTGTATTTTTTGTTCTATTAAAATAATGCTTATTTATTTATTAATGCTCAATATTGTAAAATATTGTAAGATAGAGATAAGATCGTCTCCGATCTTATATGGAGTTTCTTTTTAGAAACTTTCCAGTTTTTGTAAATCTTGTAAACTATTTATTGAGCGTCTTGCTCATTGTTAAATCATCAATTAATTTACCAATTACTTGCGTAATATGGTATCAGAGCCAGATTGCTCAACTGTGAATTTTTAATTCATATAAAAATCGTTTAATATTTTTTCTTGAATTTTTTGAATTAAAAATTCTCAAAAATCTTTTTTTATATTGAAGATTTTTCTGTGAGTAAAAATTTCGAAATCTTTTTTCGGAATTTCTGTGGCTATTCAGAAGAAAATATTCGAGGGTTTTTTGATCTGTATTTTTTCGTGGCTCGTCATTTTTTTTTTGCGGGTTATATCTGGGCGGATTTATTTTGCCAGAAGCCTGCACCTGATCGCGCGATTTGAAGGTCGCGTTTTTTCTATTCGGGTCGTTTTCTGCGGCTGCGGCCTTCATCTTCTGTTTGATCGCGATCTTTTGGAACGAGTTTTTGAAGACTCTGTGGTTGACGACATGTTCTTGGTCTGAGGACGCGTTTCTTTTAAGCCGCAGATTTCTTCTTTGTCTAGCGCGATTTATACCTCTTCTTCGTGCTTTTCTTGCTCGATTTTCAGAACGTTTGAAGGTGTTTCTGCTCACAGTTGCGACGGCTAGGGTATTGCCTTATTTTCCCTGTGATTTCGTGGAGTTTTCAGTTATTTTCTGAAATTTTTCTGCTCTTCAATGGCGGCCAAGGTTTTCAGAACATTCGTCTAGGGTTTTGACCCGTTTTTCGAAGGCAGAAATTTTTTTCGATCACAGATTCTTGGTGGGTTTTTTGAGAGCTCAACTGGGTTGGTCTCCGAATTTTCTGGGTGCATCGTTTTTCGTGCCTCGAATTTTGTGCCATCCGTACACTGTACTTTCTGCAGTATGTACCTGAATCTGCCTCTGTTTTCTACATTGGAATTTGTGCCTCGAGTTTCGTGCATCAGCCTATTCTTTGTACCTCGTTTTTCGTGCCTCAAAAAGCGTGAAGATGGCCAGTTTAAGCAATTTAATGCTGGAAGGCAGTCAGAGATTTAATGGCAAAAATTACAACACCTGGAAGCAGTGGATGTTAACAATTTTTGAATACCGCTGCTTTGATCAGATGATCCTCGGCAACGCTACTCGTCCTGAAGTGGCGGGTAAGGATCAGGATAAGTTTGATGAGCAGAATCGTGAAGCCGTCATGCTTATTAAGCTTTCGGTTACTAATGATCAGCTCCCTCAGATCCCACTGAGAAAATCAGCTAAGGAGATCTGGGATCACTTGAAGGATTTGCATGAAACTTCCGACAAAAGCCGTGCGTTCTTCTTGGGAAATATATTTGTTTTCTATCATGATGGTTGAAGACGACTCTGCAAAGCGCATGAATAAAATCCGAGGAGATGGGGGTGGAGTTAGGCGATTGGTCGGAAAATGGAGGAGGAAGACATGGTTGTGATCACCCTGAAGCGCTTACCGAAGTCCTATGAACATTTCATAGAGACCCTCAACATTACGTCTGCTAATGTTGATCTCAAGTTTCCGAATTTGTGCACTATCCTGTTGCAGCAGGATCGCTGGAGACAACAGTTCGGTAGCAGTGATTCATCATCCTCCACGGAGCAGGCCTTTGCAGCAAAAACTCAGTCGAAGCATCATGGGAAAGGTCAGCCTTCACAGCAGAAAGGCTCAAGTCAGCGCTCCACCAGCCCGAAGAAGAAAAATGTTCAGTGTAACTACTGTCATAAATTTGGCCACATCAAGAAAGATTGCCATGCTCGTTTGGCCGAGGCAGCGAGGGGAGGGGGTTTGAAGCGAATGCTTGAGCACTTTCGGCGAGAAGGAATGCGCGCTTATGCACTGATGGCAAAAAGGCCCGCAGACCATGTCAAATCCTCTGCTTGGTACATAGATTCTGGTGCTTCGCGTCATTTCTCACATAGGCGTGATTGGTTCACAGACTTTTCCCCTTGCACTGACTCAGTGATCTTTGGAGGAGGTGAGGAATACACAGTTGTCAGCACAGGCACTGTTCAGGTTCAATCTGGCGGAAGGGATCTCATATTCCTCAACGTGTATTATGTACCTGATATTGAGCTCAATCTTCTCTCAGTCAGTCAGATTATGCGGCATTCTCCCCAGATGGATGTGGTGTTCAGCTCGCACAGATGTTCAATTGTTGATCGTGAGTCTCGCACAACGGTGGCCGTTGGTATAGAGGATCATGGCCTTTACAGGCTTGTGGACACTGGTGATTCTCCGGAGTTAGCCTTGGTAGCTAGAAATTCAGCTGTCACCAGTCTTTGGCACCAGAGGTACGGGCACTTGAACGTGCACTATCTCTCTCAGCTTGCTCGGGAGGGACTTGTAGATGGCTTACCTGACATTCAGACTCAGCATCAGGGCGTTTGTGATGCTTGTCAGGCTGGGAAGCAACATCGCACACCGTTCAAGGATGGCGACTCTTGGCGGGCTTCTAAGGTACTTCAATTAGTTCATGCTGATATTTGTGGCCCTATGTCTATTTCTTCTGTAACTGGTTGCAAGTACTTTCTACTTTTTGTTGATGACTATAGTAGGAAAATGTGGGTGTACTTTCTTAAACAGAAATCAGAGGTTTTTAATGTATTTCAGAAGTTTAAGGCCTTAGTTGAAAAGAGTCCAGTTCTAGTATTATAACTCTTAGGTCAGATAATGGGGGGGAATTCTGTTCTATTGCATTCTCCAACTTCTGTGATACTCATGGGATAAAATGTGGAGTTAACCACACCACTCCTGACAAAAGCGGTGTTGTAGAAGCGTATGTCGTCGCGGTGTTAGGGCGAAAAGAAGAGGAAAAAGGGGAAAGGAGGGAAAAACCATCCATGTTGCAACAGGGAGTGTTCCTACAAGTTTAGTGAGGCGGTCAATACATCAGTCTATCTCCTTAATAGGTCACCCACTCATGCTGTTAAAGGGAAGACTCCTGAGGAAGTTTGGTCTGGTCGCAAACCTAGGATCAGTCATTTGAAAGTTTTTGGCTCCCTTGTGTATGTTTGGATTCCAGAGGCCAAGCGCACTAAGCTGGACTCCAAGAGCCAGAAACTCATGTTCACAGGGTATAGTGACAATCACAAGGCATTTAGGCTGATTGATATAGACACTGATCGTCTTATCTTCAGTCGAGATGTTGTCTTTGATGAGGAACGAGGTCCATTTCACTCTGCCTCACCTGTTCAGCATTCAGAGGATCAGCCTCTACAAGGTCCTGATATGAGTATCCGACTTCCATTTGGTCCACCTGATGGGAGGGATGACGAAGACCTAGTCTTTGATGATGCTCAACCTGAGTTTCCTCCAGATGATAATGAACATCCCCCTGTTGAACCTGTTCCAGATCCACAACCAGATCCAGCTCCCCCTGTTGCATCTGATGTTGGCACATCTACTCTCCGACCGAAATGGTGGGCTAAGACTATCAGTGATCTTCGTGCTGATGAGCTCATTGAGGGTAGATCATCCATAAACAAGAGCAAACAGCAGTCTACAGTGAATTTTGCTCTCATGGCCAACATTCACAGTGTTTATGAGCCTCAGACATATTCAGAGGCAAAAGGGATACCTGAGTGGGAAAAGGCAATGGAATCAGAATACCAGAGTCTTCAGAAGAGTCACACTTGGGTCCTTTCCAATCTTCCTCCAGGGAAGAAGCCCATTAGCTGCAAATGGGTGTACAAGGTGAAGTACAAAGTTGACGGAACCCTTGATAAGTACAAAGCTCGTCTAGTTGCACGAGGGTTCTCACAGAAAGAAGGCATTGACTATGAGGAGACCTTTGCTCCTACAGCCAAAATGAGTACCATACGGCTCGTCCTTGCCTTAGCAGCTCAATTTGGTTGGAAGGTCCATCAGATGGATGTGAAGAGTGCGTTCCTCAACGGTGAGGTGAAGGAGGAAGTATACATGACGCAGCCTCCAGGTTTCAAAGTTGCTGGTCAAGAACAGAAGGTGTGCAGATTGGTCAAAGCACTCTATGGCCTGAAACAGGCTCCTCGGGCTTGGTACATTAAGATTGACCGTTACCCTCCCGCGAGATCCTTGGCTTTTCGGAGAGTCCATCGGGCTTCGAACACAATAATCAAGAATCACGGTAATGAGATTACGCTTGGTATCATTGGATGACTTGATCATTCTTGGGCTCAACTTTGTTGATCAGCGAGATCAAACGCGGGACTTGATACAAAACTTTTGACATGGCAGGACTTGGGCCTCACGCATTATTGTTTAGGTGTTGAGTTTGAGAATGAAGAGCAACATTTTCATCTCCCAGTCCAAGTATGCTCGAAGTCTTTTGGATAAGTTCCGAATGCAGGATTGCAAATCTGCCTCCACACCCATGGAAAAAGGGCTTAAGTTGTCAGCTAAGTCCGATTCACCTGTGGTAGATGAAACATTGTTCAGGCAACTAGTAGGCAGCCTCATCTATCTTGCTGCTACTAGACCTGATTTGAGTTTTGCGGTGAGCTACATATCACGCTTCATGACAGCCCCCAAGGCTGATCATTGGGTAGCAGCGAAGCGTGTGCTGCGTTATGTGAAGGGCACTCCTGACTTTGGACTCTTGTACACTTTCAGTCCACGATCTAAGCTTCAGTGGGTTTCTGATTGATTAGGCGAGGTTAGTTGATGACGAGGAAATCAACATCGGGTATGTGTTCGGTTTAAGTCCGGTCGCAGTCCACATGGACTAGTAAGAAGCGGCCCGGCGGTGGCTCTCTCCTCACGACGAAGCCGAGTATGGGAGGAGGCGATAAAGCGAGCATGTGAATGAGTTTGGCTTATTTGGATGCTTGCCGAGGATATATCTGAAGCTATGGCGGTCCGACTCCTTGTGATGTGGGGGAGTTCTAAACTACCAAGAATCGGTTAACCATGGCCGAACCAAGCATGTGGAAACTCCACTTGTCATTTCATTGGTGAAGGCAGGATCCAGTTCGGTTGTTTGTAATGATCCCAGAGCGGAGGATCGGACATGAGACATTCTCCTGAAATGCATTTCAGTCTGGAGATAAGTTTGTAAAAGAACCGGTGACTTGGGTATGGTTGATGGAATGGGGCATTAAGGGAGGGTATTAAAATAATGTTTATTTATTTATTAATGCTCAATATTGTAAAATATTGTAAGATAGAGATAAGACCGTCTCCGATCTTATCTGGAGTTTCTTTTTAGAAACTTTCCAGTTTTTGTAAATCTTGTAAACTATTTATTGAGCGTCTTGCTCATTGTTAATACATCAATTAATTTACCAATTACTTGCGTAATACTCATTGTGTACTTAATTGCTAGTTCTTGCATATGTGTAATTGATGTAATTAATTGAATTTTGAAAAGTAAAAGATTGATAGATACTGATTCACTCCCGCGCCACCCCGCCCTCCCCGCCTCCCCCTCTCAGTATCACTGTGTGCTCATCGATTGTGAATTGTATTGTCTTTGAGTCTTATCGATGGAACCCGACTTATAAGTGTAATCATGTCCACATTATAACGAATGGCATGTTATCTTTCCAAATTAATGTCAAGAATAAACAAGGAGAGATAATCTCTAAATGTTGGTGTTTCTACAAGTCTCTATTCATGCAGTTTTGCAACAAAATGTTGCAGCAGGAAATCAGTAGGTTTCAAAATTAACTACAAGATGAGACATTCAATGCCTCACTAGAGAAGAAAAATGTCAATGTTGATATTCCTTCTTCAGGTAGCTCAGCTCAAAAGGCTGGTAAAGATAAAACTTCCTTGAAGAAAAGTGATAAGCCCTCTGTTGTGTCAAAGAAAAGGAAGAAAAATGTTCATGTTCCTTCTTCAAGCAGTGTTGAGCCCTCTCATGCTTCAAAACAATGCTTGGTCTAAATAAAAAAACGTGTTCCCAAAACCCATCATGAATACAATACCTATTAGTCCTCCTATTGTTGAATCTCCACCTGTTGTGTGTGTCTCGGAAACAATAAACCCATCAAACATCATATTGGTCTAAGGTATACAAGTGTTGTAAATTTTCATTGAGATATATGCCTAGGGTTATATCTTAGAGTTACAATTTCAAGAGTTCAATCAACAAGGTCACAACAATTTTTTAACTAATTGTAAACAATGACAGAAGCAGATTTGAAAAGAAATAATCAAAATTTCTGCAATATTGTCTGATATGGTTCAGCAACACAAATAAATTACCAACAGTCCATTGGCTGATTGTTAACTGTCATACAATGCTGAGTTAGAATGCATATAATTGAAATTAGAAATCTGAAATATCACAAATTAGAAAGAAAATTTCACAAAATCAATCAGCATGGGCTGCGAGATATTGACTGCAGATTTGGATAATGTTACAATGTACACCCATGAAAGTTTTCATGTGAAAAACAAAATTTTGCTGTTTTCCTCAGATTAGGGCCAACCCTACCACTGAAATCAAGAATGCCTGACGTATTTTTGAGGAAATTAATGAAAATGTTAAGTGTATTTATGTCAGGAAAATTTATCACTTATTTTCCTCTTACAATTTACAGAGAGCTGATGTGGAGAAGTCCTCCAAACTGCAGAGCAGAGAAAAAGGGCAGAAGTTGAGGACAAACCCCAGAATGCAAGAGCAGCAAAGAGCACGCTAGGCACACAAATATGAGGGCAGGGCTGTTAATGAATTCTGAGTATCTTTGGAACAGTGAAATAAACTCAGGAAGACAGGTGCACTTTATGCTCGGCATAACTATTAACTTTTTCTTCCAAAGAACAAGGGAAACAGCTAAGTGATCTGAGCTCATGGCTAAATCAGAAAGTTTGAAAGAAATTATGTACACCTTTTGAGTGGTTTTGCCACATAAAAATTCTGCCAGCAGTATTAAAAAATGGGCAAAGACTTGAGTGAAATGCATTTAGTTTGGAAGGAGAGAATTAAAGAATTCTGGTGTTTAAAGTGCAGATTTCAAGTGCACTTTTTATATGGTTGAACCAATCAATTTCTCCTCCCAGTGGACATTATTAGATCTCTGCCTGGGAAGTAAGAAATCAGATTTGTGCCTAGAACATTAGATATATTGGCAAGAACTTTACTCAAGCATGCCTAAGGAAGGAATACAATAGTTAAAGGAAGGAGGCACACTTTGTTGAGGGTTTAACCATCTTAAAACCTACCAACAATCATGGAATAGTAGCATTGTATAAAAAGCAATTTTCTTTTGGAATATAAATAAATGTCGTTTGACCTAGATTCAATTCAAGTAAATGTAAATTGAGGGAAAGCAAGAGTGTAAAGATGAACATCAAGCCCCTAAATGCAATCTATAAGGGAATATATAAAAGATATGATTTGGACAAGCTTGGATAACCAAGTACATTGTACTTTTCATGTTTCAAACCTTCTCAACAACAAAATTACTAAACATAGTTGTTGGTATTTGTAGTGGTATCAATTATCTTTAGAAGTTGTTTGTATGCCTCAAGGATTAGGGATTCTCCACTTTGGGTTGACCCCTCCTTTTTGTTTGATAGAACAAATTTCAGGTTCTTTTTTTCTTTTTGCTATAATTATCTTTAGTTTATAGTTTTGTTGGAGCTTCTTTTTGACTTCCTCTTGCTATTGTCTGTAGTTATATTTTCGAGTCCTGTCAATCAATTTTGGTCACATTTGAACATTAATATAGTTTTGTTCCTTCTTTCTTCAATTAATATCGCTTGTTTTAGTTAATTCGTGGAAATCATAGGCAGAGTTTTTTAGGTTACAATTAAAGCTTAATAATATCTTTAGTTTGTAGTTTTGTTGGAGCTTCTTTTTGACTTACTCTTGCTATTGTCTGTAGTTATATTTTCGAGTCCTGTCAATCAATTTTGGTCACATGTGAACATTAATATAGTTTTGTTCCTTCTTTCTTCAATTGATATTGCTTGTTTTAGTTAATTTGTGGAAATCATAGGCAAGTTTCTTAGTTTACAATTAAAACGTAATAAATATATGGTATCTTCATTTTCTTGATGCAAGTTTTAAATTTTTCTTTGTTCGTGTTAATAGCTTTGCATTATTTTGTACAATTGATCAATTAAAAATAGCAATGGATCAACTGATTTGCAGGTGGCACTCAAAAAAAGATTTTTTGTTTTCTCGACAATGGCTTCGTGATCAAGATGGGACATATAGTAAGAGCCTTCATTTCTTAGTGTACTTTATTTAATTTAATTTAGTTGGTGTGGAAAGTGTAGATAATGTATCCTTTAAATTAAATCAAATTAAATTTAGTTGGTTGAGAAAGTGTACTTAATATAGACATTACATTAAATTTAGTTGATATAGTGTGTAAGACAAAGCCTTATTAATGTGTGTAAGTTTGTGACGTTTTTTATATTTGAGGTATATAATCAGTTTTTAAGGTCACTAGATTTTTATATATATAATGACCCTCACAACACATTTTATTTATATCTCTAACTTTAGGCAAGTATTGTAATATGCTGCCCTGGTTTGTCTTGGTTTTTTTTGTGTTTTTTGCAATGTATTTGATGATTTGCAAATGGAAATGAAGTGCAGAAATAACAATAACTTGCAGCAATAAAAAATTTAGAAATTTAACTATTTCCCAATGTTGTAACTGTTAGTTTTATGATCAGATATGAAAAGCAGATTTTAATTTTTAATTCAAACAAGTAGACACAGCATATACCCTAGGAAAACCCTCCAACTTGAGGGAGAAAAACCCAACAACAATATATCACTTATATATTGAATGATGAACAACAATTCTCTTTAGAATGAGGCCAAGAACACTAGGCCGAAATAGCAACACCTCACTAGATGCAAACTCAATGTATAATATCAAACTCCTTGATAATAATAAACTCGACCTCTTGAACAACTTCGATCTGCTCTTAAAGAATTCGCACTTGACTCTAGAACTCGAATGGATGAATATGATGAATATGATGAATGATGAACAATGAGCAACTCACATATATACAAGAGGGAGAGATTGCATCCCTTCAAAAGCATCATGTTGGCCTTCAATATGAATACGATGTGATTCCATGAAAGGTGGCGGATGAGAGATGTCGGCCTCAAGAGAGATTAATTAAATATTAAATAATATTCAAGGTGAAGTGCCTCTTCACCAATAGTCATCATAATAAATTAAATAGCCGATAGGCCACTCATTTGATTTATTCTTTAATTCAAAAATTGGGGCTGGAAGTAGAAGCCTGACGCTGTTATCATCAACACTCCCTCTCAGCTAGGGAGGAATTCTATTGATGTTACAGCTTCAGTCGTATTCTTCCAGCTTGTTGATTATCTTTGATTGAATAAATTAAATAATAGCTCAAGCTATTTAATTTATAAAGTCTTCTATTTAT
>VDFB02290730.1:0-51417 GCA_007258455.2 Sequoia sempervirens
GAACCCCCTGAAATAAGGCATAAATTTTTTTTGAAATTGTCACTGTCATTTTGTGCCTTTTTCTGCTTTCACTGTGCTCTGTGTGTGCGGCGAATGGTGAACAGAAAGCTCGACTTCATCTCACTACAGTTCATCAACCTAACTTGCATATCTCACCAGGTTTGTCAAATTCAAATTTCATAGACTTCAAAATGCGTTTGTTTGTTAAATTTATAAACCCTAAATGCAAAAATTTTAAAATTTGTTGATTTGAAACTGCATTTGTTTGAAAGTTTCTAAAGCCTTTTCAACAAACACTATTTCTATGATACTCCATCAAAAACACTATTTGAATCTACAGTGTTGCAATTGCTTGACATACATTTCTACTCTGTCAAAAAATTAACATGCCCTATCTATGCTTCCACATTTTGCATACATTTCTACTAGGGCACCTCTAATTTATTTGAGGCATTATATCAAACAGTTCATGGTAATTTTTGACGGAGTATAATAGAAATAGTGTTTCCATTGTATGGACCCTATATCAAATAGTTCATTAAAATTTTTATTTGAGGCATTATATGAAAAATACTATTGGAAATTTATTTGAGGCATTATATCAAAAATGCTATTGGAAATTTATTTGAGGCATTATATCAAATAGTTCATTAACAAATTTATTTGAGACATTATATCGAAAATTTCATGATATAAAGTTTAGGGTGCATACAATGGAAACTGGGATAAAATTCTTCATATTTTTCCTTTGAGTCTTATGACATTACTCCAAAAATGGTTGGTGAACTAAATGTATGAATCGAAGAATAAATTTAGTGGAAATAAACTAGATTGTTTAAATGAAATGTATAATAAAATAGTTCTATTAGGATTAGAAGGAATTAAGGTATTATTAAATTTTCTATTTTACAACTCAAAAGAGAATAAATAAAAGGGTTTTCCTTGTTTGTTAATTTTTATTTAGTAAAAGTGAATGAGAACCATTCAACTGAAAATAAACCTCCATTACAAAAGTCTTAGGATGTCTAAATCCTAGAATAAACTCCTCATGTTTACTCCTAAATGGGTGTTTTATTTTTTAATAGAGTTCATGCATGAATTAGTCCCTATATCTAGAGATCCCTATCAAACAAACACTTCATATATGCATGAATTAAAGGATTGAACCTAAATGACATTTTAAAGAAAGGATTTATATGTTCTAGTGTCTTGTCATGGGATGCTCCAACTATTTTTATGAAAAATAAAGATAAGACACTTTTCCAAGTTGTCTTTATTATGTATGTTCAATAAATAAACAATTAACATTAATATCCACCACCCAAAATAGATGACTTATTTTACTAATTGAGAGGGGTGGTCATATTTTAAAAAACAAGTCGAATATTCAATTACATTTAGCAAAGAATAAAGGAGGAATACATTCGTTAAACTACATTTAGAACTAGGTATAGGACATCAAAATTATATGTTTGAGGCAATGCATATAAGACACCTATATAAAAAATAGTACAAAAGAAAGAGAAAAAATGTAAAGAATGTGTGCTTGTAATCTATACTTGAGAGAATTAAAATTTTGAAATTAAACATAAATAATAATAGGATTTATAAATTAAATACATGAGGCTATTATATAATATCAAAAAAGACTATTTTAAAGTTTAAATTAATTATATTTTAATTTTAGGGTAAATACTTTTGGTTGAATTTATGAATTAGAAATAGAAATTTTGAAAGGGCCCCACCCTTTTACAAAGACCAATAAAGAGACAAAAAATGATCAATCATATTCGCATGGAACAACAACAATAAAAATATAGTTGTAAGTTAGAAAACTAACATCCAATTAGAAATAATCCACCAATAGTGGCAATGTATCTAATAAAAAGGGTCGTTTTCCCAAAAACATTAGTAGATCTATCATTTCACAACTTGAATCCAAAATTCTTCAAAGAACTATATCTTATTGTGAACCTTATCCTTTTCCATGAATTCAAACCTAGTTCAGGTTTGTAATGAAGTTTCCATCTTTAGTTTCCAAACTAGAGACCAAAGGGAATAAAGGGTTCCTATAATCTTCTAAACTTGAACCTTCTTCATATTTTTAAATAATTAGAAGAAATTCCAAGAGGTGAATGTTGCAATTCAAGAGAGTGGTAGAGGAAATGAACTCCAACTAATCCATCTGTAACATGATTCTTGTCTCTACCAATCTCCTCTAAATTTCTCTTGACAAGACCTTCTAAATTAGTCATGTCTATAAGAGGACCAACCACCCCTCGATTATGCTCAAAGTGAGTCTCAACAAAATCCTAAGGTAAACAAGGCTCCATCTCATCCTTATGCATTTTGTTCAACCTTTCCTTCCTCTAAAATTCCTAAACTTATAAAATACATAGCTATCTACACATGACAATATGGTGAAAACACAAGAAAATCCTATAGCATGACATGTTGAACCCAAATAGCAAAATTCCAAAATAATTTAATGTATAAGTATAAATGGTTGATAGTAGAAATTTATCGTGTAAAATATGATAAATGTGTGATTATTTTCTTTCCTCTATATAAATTTTGATGTGTTTGTATATAATTTGAGATGATTCACTCATAATGTAATGATAAAAATTTAGTATTTATGAAAGAAATATTTTCGAGACATCAAACTGCCATTCTACATAACTCTCACATGGAAACAAGAATATTATTTTATTTTAACTAAAGAAATTGTGTGTACTCTATCTTGAAAATTACTAATTAATTTTGAATTATATACTTATAATTTAAAATAAGAGCATCCTTTGTAACATGGAATAGATAGGTTGATTTTAATGAAATAAAATATGTTTTTATATTAAGAAAATTTTACAAATATATGGAACTCATACATTGAAAATTGACTATGATGTAATACGTATGAGAGTCAAAGATGCTAGAATAATTAATATACCTTTTTCAATAATTAACATTAAAATTAATACTTGGCTCATATTGTATACCCACCTCCCAATGATGTAGGATGGATGCATTTAGATGGAGAAGGATTTCAAAGGCTCATGGTACTTGTGGACCCCTCAAAGGCATGATATATAACACATGAACTTTATTTATGAAATTTGGTCTTTAGTTGTTGGCTTCTAGTATGAATGCTATCTATAAGGTGGAATTCTTAGTTGAGACTCTCAATCTTCCATTGTTGGTTTCTAGTGTGATTAAACAATATGAGCCAAGTATTAATTTCTAATGTTAATTATTCAAAGAAGGTTTTGTTTCATAAGAAGAGACCTATGTTGACATATTCCAAGCCATGTTATTATCCACAATGCATGACACTTCTTAAAATATCTACCAAGTTCTAAACAAATATAGATCTGCCATTTCCATGGAGGAGATTGATGATTTAAAAAGAAAATATCATGCCATTTCTTTCCTGAGAAGTCATGTTTTCATTCATGATTTGCAACTTCCATCTTCATCCAAAAATAAATTATGTTATCGTTATGTGCCTGATATTAACAAATCAAAACTTTCTTTTGAGCATGATCGCCAACACAAAGGTAAACGAGTGGAAACAAAAGAAACCTCAGTTAATGGCTTTCAACATGTTGGTGGAAAATCTGCATTTTTTTGAAAGTGGCTTCCTAGCTTATCAGTCTTATGTTTAGTAAGGTTTTGTAGTCTCCACTGTGTTATGTATTCGGGTCATGGGTATATCTAGTATAATGTCTTCTTTTGGGTATTTTGGGTGCATAAGAGAATGTGCATATGTACTGATGTATTCAACCAATGTGATTTTGTAACATTGTAATCAAACAATTGGTCATTTGTACTAGGACCTCACTGGTCTTTTTGATATTTTGTAAAATTTTCTACTCGGACTGCAACTATGGGTTTTCTTGCTGGTTCTTTCCCTCCAGTATGTCCACTTGAACTAGCTATATGTAGAATATTATATATAGATAAAATTATAAGTGGTCTCCCACTTTTGCTTAAAAAAAAGGTTCTTGTAAATGTCCACATCTTTTTCCTTGACACAGTTGCTATTTCTTAAAATATTTCTTATGAGTTTTCATAGTGTTGGTCAATACTTTACTGTAAATATTCTATATTCATGCTCTTAAATGTCATAAGAGGGTTTCATCTTATAAAGCTATAATGATATTATATGCTCCTAGAACATCTTAGACACCTCCCTTGAAGCATTCAACAAATGAAAAATAACTATCAACACAAAGTGAGATGCCTCATTTCCTAATATGAGGACAAAATAATAAATCAAAATATTAGGATGCAAGGTTGACCCACCTTTCCCAAGACTTGGCTAAGTTTATCATCTATTGAGGAGTGGATCCCAACAACAATTGTGCTTAGTGCTTACTACTAATCCAAGGAATACCTATTCATTTTTTATTTATTGTATGCCTAATGACTCCTCATCTCAAGTTAAATTGTGGGAATGGTTTTTTATGCCCTCCCTATGACTAAATGGCTACAAGGAGGTGGATATGATATGGTGGAAAAAAAAAAGATACAAGTTGGTTTAGTTCTCATAAACTCTCTAAAAAATAATTGAATTCCTACATCCTAACTAGAAATACCATGAGGGGTTTAGATCCCATTTTAGACAAAAAATATTCTTATACTCATCACTAGTTCACTTGGACCAACTAAAGAGATGGTGAACTAAGGGAAACTTAGTTGTATTGATAGATTAAAACTTAGTTATTTCTCTTTCCATTGTCCTCTCTCCACAAAACACCCTTATTTAAGTAGATTCTATTAAATCTATCTCACATATCACCTCCCAATTCTTTAAAATTTTCAAACTTCTTATTCCTCATACCTAATAATCTATCCTTGAAGTTCAACACTTCCCACCTCAATAAAATTGATCACCTTGCTTCCCTAATATCCCTTTGGTTGATGTTCCTAGACCTCATCAAAATGGTAAGTGGATATAATTGTGTAATGATGTGATTAAATCTATTGCACTACCTTACTATGATCTTACAATAATAATATGGCTAGAACAAGATCTAGAATGGAAAAAAAACTATGGATCCAAATAGAAAAAAAAAACTTGTTTTGGCTTTAGCACTTACTAATAACTTTTCTACAATGAGTGGTTGCTTCCGTTGAAATAAAACTTAGAAGATTTGAAATTAATTTTGGTAGAGGATCTCAATTAAGAGATAGGCTACATTGGATGAAAGGATATAAGGGATACAAATTATTTTTTAGTTGTCTCGAACATATTTACATTCTCAAGAGTGGATAATTTATATCGTTGATCAAGATAGGTAGTTCCATGACAACTATAATGATATTAAATCCATTTTCCTCCAACATTAAAAATAATTTTTAATTGATCTAGTTGAAGGAAATCCACTTCAAGATATAGTTGAGGAATTCATTGGCACTTGCATACCCAAAATAATTGGTCTCAAAAAATAGTCACATTTAGATAATTTATTCACCCTTGAGGAGGTTGATATTTCCTTGAAGGATTTGAATACTCAAAAACTCTTGGAATAGATGGTTTAGCTACAAAATTCCTTAAAACAATATGTCCATAGCTAATTACTCTTCTTAATACCTCGTACAAGATTGCGGCTAAATCCATAGCTAAAATAATTGAACAAATGACACAAGAAATTGTAAGACTAGAAAAAACTATATTTATAAGAGGGAGATTTAAATTATAGAACTTGAATCTTTTTAAGGTATCTCATTAGATTCTACTTACTCTAACTTGAATTTAAAAAACAACATTAAAATCCACAAAACAAATTTCAAAGACATAATAAACTATTACAATATTATTTAAAAATCTAATTGTAATGAACATGTTATAGTAATAAATATTCAAATTTTAAATCTATGAAAATATATATAACCAAATGATCCTTAGTTTTCATATATAATTTTTGATGAGAATGTTGAATATTATAATTTTTTAGGCCAATCTTTAGGCACTAATTCACCATTGTTAAAATGATCCTTAGTTTATTCATTGTTTTTTTTATGATTATAATTTTTTTCAATTTCTATTAAACCAAACTCAAAATAATGGTATAGATTAATATTCTTGTCTTTATCATAATTAGAAGTTGTATAAATTGTTAAATTATATATTTTTTAACGTATATAAAATGTATGGTTGGATTAGTGAGATATTTATAACAAGTATGCAATATATTTAATCATATAATTATTTTTGTAATAGAGATAAATAATTAAATAAATGCTATAACAATATATAAGAGTTAGATAAAAGAATTAAAATTAAATATATTAATAACAAATAGTGATACTATTATTGAGGGTAATATAAAGGGGGTTCATCATACTAAAATAAGTCGCTGCAAATAAAATCACCCGAGTAAGAAAAGTATTTTATTGATAATCTTATTAGGGATGCTAAGATGGTAATAAAAGTTTTGCAAGCAACAATGAGCTGAAAAATAATAGTGTTTATTCGCTATTGTATATATATATATATACATTATTAATATTATTAATAAAATTTATTATAGTATTGATATGGGTATTAATGGATGGTATTTGTAGTAGTATAAATGAGGGTATATGTAAACATGATATCACTATCACATTAACATTTCTATTATGAGTAAAGTTTAATATTATTTGTGAGTAATAAAATTGATAGAATGTTTGTATTAATTGTAGAGGGAGCCTTAATATCATCGAGTATTGTTAATACTCTTATCAATATATTCATATCAATAGTTACCTTAATACTAATGTTAGCATACTTAACCTTATTAATGCTCATCGATAATTGGATAGCATTTTTGGCAAAACCTTTTATAGATGTTGAAATATGAGAGGAAAATAAATAAATAAATGCAAAACATATAGTTATTCATGTTGTTATTACCATCAAAATTTACATATTTAGTACTTTAAATGCCATCATTGGGTCATGAGGAACTATCCTAATAATCATAATACCATATTGACCTTACTGTCAACAAGAAATAGAAGTAGGAACAACTCATTGTGGGTTACAATGACATAACCATTATAATGAGAATATTATTAGTGTAACCATTAAATTGTGATACTTGCAAATTTAATATTTAAAGTATAGTTAATAGTGAGAGATGCATTAATAATAGTATCGCATTAGCAAGTTAAACCAACAAATTAATTAAAGAAAGGATGTTAATTCTATTGGAGATGGTTATTGTTGCATCATAAATGCTTAAAGCATTAATTAGCGTAATTAAAGGATTCAAAAAAAAAAATTATTGGGTTTTTCTAGTGAAAAATTATGGGCATAACAATTATATATTTTTTAACATATATAAAATGTATGGTTGGATTAGTGAGATATTTATAACAAGTATGCAATATGAAGTCAAACTTTATTAGATTTGATTCTTAATAAATTAGTTTTAACGATTCAATTTATAGCTTTATGCAATCTATAAGTTTAAATAGTTTGATGGTATCTAAACTTTATACATATAAAAATATGATAAATGCCTGGTTATTTTTCTTTCCAATCTATAATTTTTTTATGTTCTTGGCTATATAATTGAGATGATTAACTCATAATGTAATGATAAAATTCCTCCTTAAATGGAGGATTTTATATTATCTTCCATTAAATTCATCCTCTTTATGAGATTCTTATGGAATATTGATATTCTAGTGTGAATTCTTAATTTTAGACATATCTTAACTAGATAAATTTAGGTTCAATGAAGGCAATACAACTTTTTTTTCACTTATATAATCCTATTTTGAAGTTCATTTAGTTAACAACTATTAGATTAGATATTTTTATCCCCAATTATTTTCAAATAATTTTACACTAATCTTTGTTTTCTTATTCTTTCTTTCATTGTTTCATTTAAAATTTGAACCATTTAAGGATGTTATGTTATAGATTGTAGTTGTCTTCCAATTATTTTTAAATTGTTAATGGTATGAAAATATTATTGATGAGTAGATGAATTATTATAACTATTTTAGATAAATATATTCTTTATATCTAGATATATTATTTACCAAGGTCTCATTGCTCCTTTAGGTGTGCATACATAAATAACATGAAAAATGAAGATGTTCCACCTATAGAAAATTTGTTTGGAAATACCACTAATGAGATTAAAAAATTGAGAGATTCATTAGCACAGGGTGCAAACCTAGGGATATATATTGAATCATGCATGTTAATATTACATAGTCTAGAAAAACTAAAAGATGAACTTGAGAGGACTAGTGCATATTCCCCAGCTAGAGTATTTGCTATTCTTTCCCACATGCGGGAAGAAGTACATGGTGACATTCCCCTTAAACAAATACATGATAGTGTGACGAAAGAAATGATAAAAACCACTTGTTTTCCATTTTATCAAAATGTATCTAAGGTTAGGGGATACCAGGTCACTAGATGTGTTGATTATGTTATGGCCTCATTGATCTACCCATGATTTCTCATAGCACATGGTCTATACCCAAACAATGACTAGATTCCATTGTATTTTGTTCAGCAGTTGTATGTTGAGGTCCATTTGAGCCTCAAAGTCAACTACCTGGACATTCCACCATATGCTGGTCAAGGGCGTGGTAGGATTGCTGATAGGCCCACCTATCATCGAGTAGATAGACCACCCCCAGTGTTTAGGGTATTGGTTGGTGAGAGGTCTCCTGCTCTCACCCCAACTCTAGCCCACATAGCAAATGAGGTTGTTGTTGCTTCCCAAAAGGAAGCAATTGACACTATAAGTGACATTGCAGCTACCACCACTAGGATATCTGATGATCGTGTAGGTTAGTATTTGATGTCTAGACATTCTTGATCCACACCATTTTCAGCACAGTGGACCACCATGGATCCTTTTACAGTGGTCAAAATCCCTACTCCTACATAGCTTGATGCACTTGTACGAGATATGGCACACATGAATTTGCATTGTTTGGATGAGGACCTATTGGAGGCATATGCCCACATTGCATCGGACAATGGGATTGGTATAGAGAATGTTAGAGATCATTTGAGATGCAGAGGTACTAGTTCAGTTCTAGGATCTCATCACTCTCAGCATAGCACTAGTGCATGTCAGGATCCACCTACAGACCATTCGATAGCTACACAGACTATGGGTTTTACTAATATGTTGATTGGTTCTAGTTCATCATCGCCAATGCCATCTCACCTTCATAGTCCTCTACATTCATCATTTATGGCATGACATGGGATAAATCAGATGGATACAAATGTTGATTCATCACTTGACCATATGGTGGATATGGTGGAGGCGACCCTTGTAGAGGACTTAGGTCATCCGATATCAGATGATGTGCATCTATGTGTGCATGTGCATGTTTCAATTCTTTTTTCATTATTTTTTAATTTTTTTTAACTAGATATTCATGTAAGTTGATATATATATGTATATATATTGTTACAAGTGGACATACCTCATATCACTCCTAGCCTTAAAGTCCAGATCGTGTGCATGATTGACATTATTCTATGGATGAATATGCTACCAATGGACATGTGAGTTTTACATTTTTATATAATCACACGTGTATATATACATGCAATATTTATGTATGCATAGATCTAGATTGATATTTAAAAATACAAGTTCATTTAAAAATATTTTTCATAAAATTTATTTAATATAAATTATATGTATTTAACACATCTTGTACACAATTTTATTTGTAGGGCTCAACACATCCATCAGAGTAGGACCATTCTCATTCAGATGGTCATTCGAGTAGGAGTAGACATTCATATTAGGCCCTACACACTAGATTTATGATCTTTACCACATGTATTTGCTTATATGATGATCTTTAGTATTTGAGATTTGATGATCTCTAACTTACATTTGCTTATATGATATTCATACATTTGATTATGTGTTGATCTTTAGTATTTGACATTTGATGATCTTTAATTTACATTTTTCTTATATGATATGTACATATATTTGGGTATGTGCAGGATCATGATGGGCCAAAAAGTGGCAATATGATGGGTATGTGGCTGATGACTATTTTTTTACCCAAAATTGATGAAACAAAAAGGGTTTTTAAAGGAGATTCTCAGCTTTCCACTGATATAAATTATTCTTTACTTTGAGTTTAAGAAGTAATTATTATTCATTTTTTATTCAAATTATGACTAAAGTCCTAATTGAGGAGGCTAATTCAAAAACATCTATAGCTTTCAAACAACTGTATCACATTTTTGAATCAAAACATCGTCACATTCTATGCTTCACATACTATAGGATTAAAAAGAAATATTGAATTTCATGGAAGTTTTGACCAAGTTAAAGGTAATTAGGACATACGAGTTTGTATAATTTTTAAAATGTTGTAATAAAAATTTATAATTAATTATTTACTTGGAAAAAAATTACAAAAAAATATGCATCACATTGGGGCATGAGTCCTCTACTCATATCTAAAATCTTATGAAAATATATTATCATTTTATTGTGGTTAGGGTTGTGACAGACACCCACTTCTTATTTTCCCACAGAAATTTAAGTACCATTGCATTGAAATTTCAAATTTTTCACCATATAGATTTTTTTTTTTAAACAAAGCTAGTAGTTTAGAAACTACATTCAATTTGCTCTGATTCTATTCTTACATATTTTTGAAATAATATAGATAACTTATTCAAATTTTTTTACATCAAGTTTCCTAACTCTAATTTTTTAAATTTTTTACCACTTAAGGGCCTGTTTTTCCATGTTGATCCTGCACATACCCATTTTCTTATATGATATATACATACATTTTCCTCTTTGCTTATAATATGTGTTATGTTTATACATTGAATCCCTTTACATGTATGTACATGTGTTTTCTTATGGTTTAAACATGTTTTACACATAATATATTTATGCATTTGCTTTAAATATTCAATATACATACATGTTTTCTTATTTTATGATCTCTTACAATGTACATTTCATTTCCTTATATTCAATATACATTTTGATCTCTAGGTAGAATTTTAGGGAAATCAATGCCACTTTATAATTAAGTTCATTCATGTTGATCACAATAAATATATTTTTTTAAAAAATGACTTAAGCAACATGAACCATTGAGTTGAGAACAAGATATAATAATTTTGACAAGTAACTTGAAATTAAATTCAAATATAATTAAGAAAATTCAATTCAAATTATACCTCTAGATTATACATTTTTGACAAGTAACTTGAAATCCAATTTAAATATAATTAAGAAAATTTAATTCAAATTATACCTCTATTATACATTTTTGACAAGTAACTTGAAATTCAATTCAAATATAATTAAGAAAATTTAGTTCAAATTAT
Source organism: Sequoia sempervirens (assembly GCA_007258455.2). Classification (NCBI taxonomy): domain Eukaryota; kingdom Viridiplantae; phylum Streptophyta; class Pinopsida; order Cupressales; family Cupressaceae; genus Sequoia; species Sequoia sempervirens. Next base: position 11,351 of record VDFB02290730.1, read on the forward strand.
ACCTCTAATATACATTTTGACACTTTAACAAAATTCTAAAATTACTAGATATGTTGTGCATACCTATGAATTAAATAACAACAAATTCCACAATGAAATAACTTGTTTGTTTACTACTTGATTCATTTAAACTAGGATCTAGTTGTTCCATGTACGTGCTATAATAATTTTTTTCCCATCCCATATGCATATAAATAGAAGTTTATTTTTCATTATTCTGGATATCAAATTGCAAGATTAATTCTCATTTATATCACTTGGAGTGCAGATTTTGGAGAAGTTTTTGCACATTTATCAAGGAGGAAAATATTGGGGCTCGACAACTTTTCATTTTTATCAATCAAGGAAAAATTTGGAGGAGAATTTAACTAAGTTGGTAGAGGACTTGTTTTGAGTCATCTTTAAGTTGAAGAAGAAAATAGGACAACAAAGAAAAATAAAAAATGCATCTCAACAAAAATTGTCAAAAGAAGAAGAACAAAAGAGGCGTGAACAAAACTTGGAAAATTATCATAGAAAGAAACAATGTACATGCTTGTTTCTTCTCTCTCTCACTCTCAAGTATGTGTTTAGGAATTTTACTTTCAAAAAACATGAGTATTCATTTGATGGGATGGAATCCATAATGTGCATTACTCCACCCAATAATTTGGTTAGTACCTAAACATAAATTTGTATGTGCATACATTTTGCATTGGCTTTCTTATTAAAATTAGAAATGTTTAATGTATGACCATTTTTAAACTTACAATACCCCAACTTAAAATGTACTCTTAAACTAAAATATTGTACATTAAATCCTTCCCTACAAACCTTACACTTATCTTTTACCAATACCTTTGTTTAATGTTTTTGTCATCACATTATCCTTGTTGAGTATTGCATCTACACAATTTTCTCTTTACTTTGTTCATGAAGAAAATGATAGTGTACTTCAATACATGCTTAGTTCTCCAATGAAACCTTAAATTTTGTGTCCCTCACTATGCCACTTTTATTTTCATAATTTTTTCAACCACATTAATTATTTTATGGCTTTGCAAATTCCTATATATTCTAACTTTGCACTTTGAAAGAAACCATTATTTTTTCTTAATTATTCATGAAACTACACCTTCATGTATAATGAAGTAGCATTCTAATGTTGATATTTGGTGATCAATATCCCCTATCCAATCTACATTGCAACATCTAATTAGCTTAAGATTTTTCTAAACTCCCATTGAATTTAATCTAATGATCAATAGTTCCTTAAAAAAAAAATTAAATATTTTAATAAATGCCCAAATTCTAAGCTCTAAAATTATTTGAAAATTAGAACTCAAATTATACTTAAAGCCAATGCAATGCCAGGTTTTCTAGAGACTAACACATGTATACATCAAAACTCAAGCTATATGGTGCCAAGGAATAATAGTTATATGATAAATTATTCTTTTAATGTCTTAACACACATTTGTTTTGAAGGTTTACTACCATCATTTATTGGAGTACCTATTAGTTTACAATTATCCATCTTGGAGTTTTTGTAAGATTTCACTGTGGAGATATACATCCAAGACCAAGAAATCCTAATTGAAAGAATAGGAGAGATTTTTTTTCCTTGCACATATATCTCTCATTTTTCTTGGACAATATAAAGACTCCCCTTTACATTTTTTGTTTCTTTGTTTCATTTTCATTTCTATTAGGTCTTGTTTTTATATTGTCTTTCTTTTCTTCTTCATTTTGAACTTATTTTGTGCTTTTTTAAACTTTCAAGTTTTATTGCACTTGAATAACTATAAATACTTTTAAATGTCCTCAAGTCATCTTGGTCATGCTAGTTGCAATGTTTATCTGATGCTTGACTCCAATTCCTTAAGCCAATTCTTTTTGTTTCAATATTTGTGTTTGGTTTTAGTTGATTATTTGGGTTGTGTTTTATGTCCCATAAATTTTTAACTTTTTTCATCTTAGCATGATATTGGAAATTTATTTGAAACCTTGAAACATCTTATAGCCCAATTTTGTTGGGGTTCTTTGGATCACCTTGTTATACTCTAAGGGTTTCCTTTTCTATATCACTAGCCTAAAAGTTCTAAGTCAATTGTATTCATAATCCTCAAATTTTGATGCTTGGCATGGAATTTGACCTATGAGTATCCTATCCTTGGCTATGCATTTATGGATTTGTTTTCATACATGTGCATGCAGTTTTTTTGTGTCTTTGGCATTTTCTTTTCATCACTTCAATGTTATCATTATTTTTATGTTTTATGCTCTAGGGATTCCTCAAGCTGGAGTCAAGCTAAATCTAGATATTGGATCAAACGAATCCATTGAAGAACACATGGACCTTGAAGTTAGGGAGGAGACCCAAGTTCAAAAAATTGCTTGTTGGAGAGGGGTCAAGATCACTTCCTTCTACTGGTATGGATGAGCATATAAAACTAGCAGAAACTTCTCTCACTTATAGCATCATGTCTTATCAGTTTGTTTGCTTGCATACATAAACTTCACTTATATAACATCATCTCTAACTTTTGTTTGTAAAATATTTTGTGACCTGTAGGAAGGGCTCAACAAGTAGGAAGTTTTCATGCTCAAGTCGAGCCAAATCTAGACATTGGATCAAATGAATCTGCTCAAGAATGCATGGTCCTTGAAGATAGGGAGGAGGCACAAGTTCAAACAATGCATTTTGGAGAGGGGTCGGGATCACTTCCTCCTACTGGTATGGATGAGCATATAAAACTAGCTGAGAAGGTGACGAAATAAAATTCTCATAGAAATTTAGATCATTTACTTGAAATGGATATGGAGAAATTGAAATATTATGCCACCCAACCTTATAATAAGAGAAAGAGGTCAATGACTAAATCTGTAAATGGAATGATCAATCATCATTTCAATCATCTTGATACACTTGAAAAAATCCAATTGTTATCATGTTTACTTCTTTTTGATGATCTCAAAGAGTCATTACAATTGTTGGGTGTACATTTGACATCAAATAAGAAGAAACACATGGGATTACAAAAGGATATTGCTCAAAATGTTAAAAAGGGTTTAGATTCAATTGGGAAAGGATCTCGATTAGTGGATAAGGCCACTACAAGAAGGGTGATGTTGACTTCTATTGTACATCAAGATATAGCAAGAAAAAGAAAAAAAATTGCACTTTCAATTGAAATTGGTTAGAGTAGAACCACATTGATAAAATATGAGAAAAAGAGAATGTTTTTGGATGAGAGTTTAGAAGTCAATTGGGAAATTATGTGTAGAGCTCCCCATTTTGATAGGATTGAAGATGTTATTAGGAACTTGGTCTTAGGTTTTTGGCATGATCAGACCCGTCCATCATCAAATACTAGAGATGTTATGAGACACAGGATTGGACCTAGTATTTATGTAAATCATATCAAACATTGGATAGAAATAACAAAATTTGAGATGTATATGAACTTTTGTAATGCATATCCTCATATAAATATGGGTCAAACAATGTTTCAAGGGTTAAAGCCATATTATGTGAAGATAAAAAAGTTTTTGAAACTTGTTGTTTCCGTTATCATATTGAATTTGATCTCTACTATTAGGTGTTTCGAAAGATGAGAGAAGAAAGATGTGGGTTTCAAAATGAACCTCCTAAATAGGCAAGTTTGTTCATAAAGTCTATATTATGTGATCATGAAAATGGACCTCAAATAAACTGCATAAAAGGAATTTGCGAGACATGTGGAAATTTGGCTAAATTTCCTTCAAGAATTGAGGATACTAACCTAACAAAGACAATAAATTGCAAGAGGTAAGTACTATTTTTAGAAAGTTTATTTGTTTCAATTTCTCATAGATTGTTATTTGGATTTTCTTTGATGTAATGTTTCATTGATTGTGTGGTTTATTAGTTATTCACATATTTTACTCACATAGGTACAAGTATGTAAAGTTGCAAACAAATTTTGGGAAAGAATCCACAAGGTTGAACTATGTAGAAGAGGAGATTCCCATTGGAAAATTTATGGAATATTTTCAAAAATTGATACGACCATACATACAACATTCCTTTTTTGCTAAGTGGCAAGCACAAAAATTCCAAACATTGAGAGATACTTTCCCACGTGGAACAGTTCTATCAGTAGTTGACTTTGCAGAAAATTACTCCTTTGTACATCAAAAGGAGATTCAATCAGAGTATTACTTTTCAAAGCAGATCACTATTATGGTTCATGTGTGTTATCAACTTGCAAAATTAGAATTGGATGGTGTTGAGAGTACAGATGAAGAACGAGCCATTAAGAAAGAATATCACTTTTATATTAGTGATGATAAAGAGCATGACATAGTTTTTGTCCAACATTGCTTTACAATAATTTTTGAGAATTTGAGAAGCAGGGGTGTAAAATTTGAAAATCATTTTGTGTGGTCAGATGGATGTGTGGAACAATTCAAATCTTCATGACCATTCTATGCACTTTGTAGATATCATAAAATCTACAAAATACCAGATGTTTGGAGTTTTTTTGAAAGTGGGCATGGAAAGGGTGAGCATGATGGAGCAGGAGCTTGCATCAAACGAGCTTTAAGAAAGCATCAAATGATTTATCCAGAAGATCATCTAGACAATGCACAAGATGTTGTTGAATGTTGCAAGAAACACTTTGCATCAAATTTGGTCGGTACATCTTCAAGAACAAACTGACACATTCCACATAGAGTGTTTTGGGAGATATCGGGTATGTATAAATTACATTAAATCAAAAATTTGAATTTATTTAAATTTTAAATATATATATATATATATATATATATATATATATATATATATATATATATATATATATATATATATACATATTTGCTCACATAAGCTTTTTGTTTTACATATGTATCTAGGTGTGGATAGAATATTGATGCATGGATGCAAGAGGGTAGAAAAAACAAGATCTTTGCATTATGTTAAGAGTTCAATTAGTCACCATGGATGGATATTAGACACAAGGGATTACTCTTGTTTTTGCACTGAGTGCATTGAGGGAAACTCTGATTATGCATGCAACAATCAAGAACTTGGATATGTTGGTAAATGGGATATGGTGCCACTAGTTGTTTCGAAAACATATGATGAAAATGAGGAAGAAAGATTTGAAGAAATTCCTTTGATTTCAATTGATTATGACCATATTTCAGGATTGGTTGGAAAAGGTACATGTGTAATTTTTCAATAATTTAAATATTATATATATCTAGTTAATGATATTCTTTAGAGACATTTCTAATTTAAAAAAAAAAAATTTAGTGTAAATTTGGTGCACAGGAGATGTTTTTGCAGTCATAGCAGAGCCTAGAAACATCAAAGGTGTTAGCTATTATTTATTGTGTTGCACAAAATAGAGGAATAAGCTAAAACAACCTGAAACAAGTGATGGAATGTCATTTCCCATAGGTGAGTTTGAATTTAAAATTTTATATACATTGTATTCACATGTGCACATTACATTATAAACATTAAATATATATTGTACAAACCTTGAGCACAAAAAATGTTGCACACATTCATATGTCTTACCTTAGGTTCATGTTTACCATGGAGGTTTTGTTGTAGTGCAAGGGACATATCTAAAACAAGTCAAAGTTGTTTAGCATGGGATTCATTTTGTTGACTATCAACCTGATAACAAGGTATATCAATATAGTCACTTAATAATTTCTATCGCTCTACATCTTCATGCAGTTCCACATGCACGTGGCCGAAGAAAATGGAGACTAGATAGTGATAATCATTAAAAAATTCTACATGTTATTGAAGAGCGGGCTGAACCAGAATGTTTGACTTACATTATATCCATGGTTTTCAAGTTCACTTGTAACCCTATACATGTTCAAATGAGAACTTATAGTAACTTGTACATAGTTGTAAATAATTTTGTGTAAATTACAATTATATGTCAATATTTGTTCGATGGAAAATTCTTAAGTTCAAGAATCTTTGATAGCATCATCTCTCACTTTTTTTGGTTGCATGTAAACCCATATATATGCTTTCAATCCTTATTTGAAATGTAGTGAAGTTTTTTAAAATCATTTTTCCTAAATTACAAATATATGTACATATTTGTTCCATGGAAAATTCTTAAGTTCAAGAATCTTTGATAGCATCATCATCTCTCACTTTTTTTGGTTGCATGTAAACCCATAAATATGCTTTCAATCCTTATTTGAAACGTAGTGAAGTTTTTTAAAATAATTTTTCCTAAATTACAATTATATACAACTTATATTTGTTTCATGGAATTCTTAAGTTCAAGAATCCTATCTACACTTATATATAACTTATATAATTTGTTCCATCGAATTGTTCCATGGGCAATTATGTAAATTTTAAAATTAAGTATTATCTAATTATAAAATTATTGTACACATATATAAAATATAAATCAATGCAAATAAAAATATAAACCCTAACCCTTGTACCCCCCACCCTCTATCTTTCTCCCACTCCCCCCACCTCTCTCTTGAAAGTCTCTCCCTCTACCATAACCCTTCCCTCTCCACCCCCTCTTCCCTCTCCCTTCTTCCTTCCTCCATATCTCATTCCCCCTCTCCCTCCCTCCTTTCTTCCATAAACCTAAACCACTGTCTCCACTCCCCCCCCTGTCCATTCCTCCACCCCTCTCCCTTCCATTCCCTGTTTATCTCTCTCCACTATCCATCTCTCTCTCAAGTCTCTCCCTCCTGCCACTCTCCCTCTCCCCTCTTGCCAACCATGAAACCCTAGGCCCTTGTGCCCCATACCATACATCTCTCACTCCTCCTCCTCTCAGGTCTCCACCCCCTCCCTATCCATCCATATTCCATTCCTTCCTTTGTTCTCCTCCATTCCTCCCTCTCCGTCTCCATCCACCCCCCCTCCTTTCCCCTCCTTCCTTTATCTCTCCACTCTCTCCTTCTCTCCACTACCCTCTTTCCCTTCTTTCTTTATCTCCCCCCCTCTCTCCATTCTCCTTGTCTCCCCTTCTTCCTTCCCTTCCTTCATCTCCCTCTCTCCTCCATTCCTCCTCCTCCCCCTATCCATCTCCTCTGCCATGAGCCGTAGGCCTGCCTGTCATCTCCCCCCACTCTCTCAGGTGTCCACCTCCCTCATGTTCCTTCCTTCCCCTCTTTCCAGATCCACCCCCCTCCCTCCTCCCTCCATCTCCTCCCCCTCCTTCCATTCCATATCTCCCTCCACCAGACTCTCTCTCCCCCTCACCATGTTTCCTTCCATTCCCTTCTTCCCCCATTCCATCTCCTCCCTCCCCCCCTCCAGATCTCCACATTCACCCCTCCTCCTCCTCTGCCTAGGCCATGGGCCACCACTTTGTCTCTGATCCCCCCTCTCCACTCCCTTCTTCCCTTCCATTCCCTTTATCTCCCCCCCTCTTCCACCCCCCTCTCTCACCATAAACCCTATCCTTTATCCTCCCCCCCTCTCAGTCCTCTCCACCCCCCCTCCACTCTCCTTTCCATATTCCTTCCACTAATCCATACCCCTTCCATCTGTCCAGTCCACCTCTCTCCATCCTCCCTCCTACCCCTCCTCCTCCTCCTCAGTCAGCCAACCATGGAGCCCTAGACCAGCCCGGCCTGCCATTTTGTCTCTGTTGCCCATCCCTCTCTAAAATAATCCTCCTGCCCCCCCTCTGCCATAAAGACGTTAAACCCTTTTCACCATTTAATCCCACTCCACCTCAGATCTCCACCCCCTCCCCTCCTTCCTTGTCCTCCACTCCGTCCTCCACCCTCCTTCCTTTATCTCCCCCTCTATCCCCCCTTCCTCTCCATTCCATTCCATTCTTCCCCCCCCTTCCATCTCCTCCCCTCAGTCCTTCCTTCCTTCCTACATCCCCAAACTTCCATCTCCCTCCTGCCGATATCCCTCTGGTGCCTGGTGTGGGCCTGCCGGCTGTCATCATCACATCATCACATCACTGCCCTCTTTCCTTCTTTATAAACCTTTATCTCTCCCCTCTGTCCTCCATTCCTTCCTGGTCTCCCTCCCCTCTTCCCTTCCATTCCATGTCCCCCTCTCCCTCCCTTCCTTCCCCCCTCTATCCCTCCACCACTCCCTCTCTCCCTTCGACCCCTCCCTTGTCCACCCCTTCCATCTCTCCACTCCCTCATCGGGTCCTCCTCCCTCCAATCCCTCGGCCCTGCTCTCCCATCCACCCGTGGCCCAGCCAGACCATAGGCCAAACCATTGTTGCCCCCCCTGCCGTTGTCCTCCCCCTCCGTCCTCCCCCTCTTCCCTTCCCTCCCCTCTTCCCTCCATTCCTTCCTTCCTCTCTTCCTCCACCCCCTCCTTCATTCCCCTTCTTCCTCCCCTCTCTCTCCAGTCTCTCCTCCCTACCCCCTCCTCTCTTCCAACCCTTAAACCTAGACCCTTGTGCACCCCCCCCCCTGCCATGCATCTCCTCCTCTCAGGGATCTCCTCCTGCCCAGCCAGGCCTAAATGACACCCGGCCCCTGCCCGCCAGTCTCTGCCATCACACTCCTCAGTCCATTCCACCTTCCTCCCCCCTCTCTCATGTCCACTCCCTCCTCCGTCCTTCCTGTCCTTCCATCTCTCCATTCCCCCTCTCTCAAGTCTCCTTCCCTCCCCCTCTCCCTCACTAAGACCATAAGCCCAGCCACTACCCTTTATCTCCTCCCCACTCCTCTCCTCAGTTCTCCCTCCTACTGCTCTCCTATCTCATGGCCATGTCTTCGACCATTTGTTGCCCCCCTGCTATTTGTCATCTCTATCTCTTTGAGGTCTCTGCCTCCTGACACTCTCTTCCCTCTGCCAGCCAGTTCTTAGACCCTAGGCCATGTGCACCTGCCATTTATCTCCCCCACTTTCTGTTCCTCCTCAGATCTCCTCCTGTCCTCTTTGTCCCCTCTGCCTTGTAGACCCTAGGCCCTGCCTTTGTCCACTCACTCATTGCCCTCCTCTGCCCTCTGCCCATTGACCCGTGGTTCTGGGCCTGGTGCCGCCCTGCCGGCTGTCATGTCCATCCACTCGGGTCCTGTCCGCTCCCCTCTGGGCCATGAGCCCTGCCATGTCATCCACTCTGTCATCCAGGATCCTTATCCTTGTGTGGGCCACTGGTATTTTGTGCACCACCCTTTGTCATAAGTTGTCCTCCTGCCCTCTCATTATATCCTCTGCCATCGGCCGTAAGGCCGGACACTGGTGCGTGCCCTGCCCTTCCATCCATCCCCTCCTCCGTCTCCATCCCTGTCCTCCCCCTCCATTCCTCCTTCCTCCCTCTTTATCCTTCCTTCCCTTCCTTCCTTCCTCCTTTCTCCAGGTCTCTCCACCCCTCTCTCTTAAAACCCCTATTCCATTCTTCCTTCCATCTCTCTTCCCCCCTCTCCTCCTATCCCTCTCCCTCTCCTTCACCCTTAGTCCATAAACCCAAAACCTTGTAAAACCCCCTCCATCCATCTCTCCACCCCCCCTCCTCCAGATCTTGATCCTCTCCTCTCCTCTACCTTCATCTCCATTCCCTCTCTCCATCCCCCTCTCCCTTCCCTTCCTTCCTTCCTTCCTTTATCTTTCCCCCCTCCTCTCCCCCCCTTCCTTCCATCCACCCTTCCATCTCCCCCCTCCACTCTCTCTCTCCTTCAACCATGTCCTTCCTACCACTCCCCACCCTCTCTCTCCAGATCTCTCCCTCCCACCCTCTCATCTTCCTTCTGCCCTCAGGCCATTAGGCCCTGCCAGCTTTGTCTCATCTGCCACTCCGCCTCTTTCTCCTCAAGGTCATCTCATCCCTACCAACCATTTGTGTCCATTCCTTCCTTCCTCCCTCTTCCACCACCTCCATTCTCCGTCTCCTTCCCTCACCCCTCTTCCTTCCATTCCTTCCCTCCTTCCTTCCCTTCCTTCCATCTCTTCCATTCCCAGATCCTCTCCATCCACCCCCCTCTCTCCCCTCTACCTAAACCCTTATGCACCCCCCCTACCCTTTGTCCTCCACTCCACTCTTGTCTCCGGGTCTCCACCCTCCATGTTCCCTTCCATTCCCCCACCCTTCCTCTCCACCCCCCTCCTCCTCTCCCTCCATCTCCATTCCCTCCATTCTCCTCCCCCCCTCCCTTCTTCAGTCCATCTCCCCCCCTCTCCTCCACCCCTCTTTCCCTCCTTCCTTTGTCTGTCCACCCCTCTCTTGGTCTCCCTCCACCCCCTCCTATACCATTATTCCTTAAACCCTAAACCTTGTGCACCCCTACCATTTTCATCTCTTCCACTCCCCTCTCCTCAGGTCTCCAGTCCACCCCTCCCCCTCAAGTCTCCATTCTCCCTCTCCATTCCATTCCACCCCTTTATCTCTCCACCCTCCACCATGTCCTTCATTCCTTCCCTTCCATCTCCCTCTCCTCCGTCTCCCTCCACCCCTCTCCTTCCTTCCATTCCTTCCATCTCTTCCTCCCTCTTTTGTCCATTGTCTCCCTACCCCCCTCTCCTATCTCACCCTCTGCCATAACCACAGAACCCTAAACCCTTATACATTCCTACCCATTTGTCTCTCTCCCACTCCTCCTCTATATATAAGATCTTCCATCCACCCCTCCTCTCCTTCCTTTGTCTCCTGTCTCCCCCTCCCTCCCCTCTTCCCTTCATTCCCTTGTCCTTCCTCCCTCCTTCTCTCCCCTACCACTCCTTCCTTCATCCCTTCCTTGTTCCTTTATCTCTCCCCTCCTCCTCCTCTCTCCACCCCCCTCCCTCTCCATTTTCAAACCCTTCATTCCACCCATTTTATCCTCTCCACTCATTGTTACTCCTCCTCAGGAATCTCCTCCACCCTCCCTCTCCTCTGCCATGTCCTTAAAACCCTAGTGCACCCCTGCCTGTCTCTCCAGCCTATATCTCAGGTCTCCATCTGCCCCTCTCCATGTCCATATTTCCCTTCCATCTCCACCCTTTCCTCCCCCCCTCCTTCCCTCCTTCCTTCTTCCCTTTGTCCTCCATTCCTTCCATTCCCTTCCACTCCCCCCCTCCTCCCTCCATTCCCCTCCTTCCCTTCCCATCTCTCTACCATTTACCCCCCTCCAGGTGTCCTCCCATGGCCTCTCCTCCTCTGCCCTGCACATCAAACCCCTGCCATCACTCCTCCCACTCACCCCCTCTTTCATCAGATCTCCTCCTTCCTTCCTTCCATTCCTCCACTCCTCCGTCCTCCACCCCTCCTTCTCTCCCCTCCATCTCCCCCCTCCCTCTCCCCTCTTCCTTCTTCCCTTCCATTCCCTTCCTTTATCTCCTCCCCCCCCTCTCCATTCTCCACCCCCTCCCCCTCTCCCTCTTCCATCCTTCACCTAAACCCCCTCCTCCTCCTACCTAATCTCTCCCTCCCTTCTCGTCCATCAGGTGTCCTCCTGCCATCACTCCACTCGAGCGATGCTGCCATGGCCAGCCAGACACTCTCTACTCAAGTCTCTCCCTCCTACCCCCTCTACCCTTCACTCTTAAACCCTAAACCCTTATACCCCCTACCCTTTATCTCTCTCCCACTCCCCCCTCTATCTCTCTCTCAAGTCACTCCCTCCTACCCCGACACTCCCTTTCTGTCCCACTCACTCCATATCTCTCTCTCAAGTCAATGATATGGGCCTTCCGTAAAATTTTCCAGCCATACTTGCCATTCTCTCTAGCTAAAAAAATCCATCCAGGCCCATTAACAAAAACATAAGAATAGTTAAAGAATACCCATAAGCACAAAGCTAATGAATCTTCAACTTCATTGCTCAGGTGATTTAAAGCATCGAAATAAAATAACCTTCTGGTTCTCTAAATCTTACATAGTATATGATATGAAGCAATTTCATCATTGTGGGAAAATCACTGCACTAAAAAGATTTCTAGAAAAAATAAAATCTAGGAGGTTCGTAGGGTTGTAAATACATTACAATCAGAATAGGAACAACTAAAAAGGAGTGACTCATGATCCTTTTAACCACAATTTACATTTTGAGAATACAAAAATTTGGAATATGCATCATCAAATTAGTTAGGCTATGCAAAAGAACCTCATCTTTCAACCAAATATTCTCAATACGCAGTTGCTGCTCTTGAAGACTGACTTCTGCAATAACAACAGGTGCTCTATAGTTGGTGCATATGGGATTTCTCATGGCTTCTTTAATTGCCATGTTCTCCAAATGAAGCTTCTTGTTATCCTGCCTAAGGAGAGTGTTTTCATGACACTTGTGTTGAGCCTAAAAATCCAAGATTTGAAAAGCCGTGATTAGAAAAAATTAATATATAGTTTTTAACTATATACTTTTAATATTATAATAATAATATATATAGTTTTTAATTATATACTTTTAATATTATAATAATAGTTACATATTATAATAATAATATAATTATTAAAATATATTGCAATAATAAGTATATTATATATTATAATTTAAAAAGAATATAATTTATATTTATATTAATATTAAATATTAACTTTTAATAGATGGGGTTTGACCGAACATATTTATCATGTTCGACCGAACCCCATTTAAATCTATTTTTTTATTGTATGTTAAATGGGTTCGGTCAAACCCCCATTCGACCGAACATTTGATTTTTGTTCAATCTAATAGTAATTCGTTTGAACCCCCTTATTTTCACCCACATCCTCTTAGGGACCATAATTGCTTAGAATTTTGCACATTGAAGCTCGATTTGAGAATGAAAATGGAGAAGATCTCAGAAACCCAATTGGTATCAGGTTTCCCTCAAAATGAGCTATCCAACGTATATAATTTTAATATGTTTTGATTATATTATCTATTTGTTTTTTAAGGTTTATTAAATATAGGTTTTTCATCGAAAGAAAAACTCTCTGTTCTGCACATGTGGAAAAATAAAAGATTATCAATTTTTTTTTTTTGAAAAAGATGAGTGCACCAGATATTGGAGTCCTTGATCCAACAAAAAAAAATAAAAGGAATTTCGATACATACAGTAAAAGTTATGCATTATATGGTTGTGTTATGTCTGAATTATAATTGGTTTGACTTTGAAACTTGATTAAGGAAAAAATATTCAATAAAAAACTATCTAACTAAGTGGAAGCACTAGATGTCTAAGTTACAAATCTAAATTCGAAAGAAATATAATTTTATCCTTCAAGGCAAAAAATTTATGTGTTATACTGTGTGCGTCACTTTTTAAAAATGCTATTTTTTGAAAAAACCAGTTTTCGTGGGAGATGGAAAAAGAAGTGCAATCTGATTCCAAAAATTTTGATTTTTTTTTAAGAATCTACATACAAAATGTGACAAGACTCTAGTTTGCATCATCTTCAAATTCCTCACGGTTTAAGCGCTATAGGTGCCCAAATTTGAAGATTTAGTTAAAAAAAATGAGTGTCCAATTTGGCCAAAAATTATAAACCACTATTATGGGATCACCCTGAAATCAACATCATCTACATACATATCTTTTAGTGCTTCAACACCTACAGTTTGCAATTGGACTTCTTGCATCATCAGTGTCCTCCTACTCAATGCATCAACTACATTGTATGACTGCCCCTTCTTATGTTTGATGGTGAAGGTGTAACCTTGCAAATATTCTATCCATTTGACATACCTATGAATGATTTTGTCTTAACTGTTCAAAAATTGGAGATAATGATTATCTATAAATACTATGAACTCCTTTCGAAGTAGGTAATGTCTCCACTTTTTCAAGGATTGAAGTAAGGTATACATTTCTAGGTGATAGGAAGAGTATTTCTTCTTAGCTTCATTGATTTTTTCACTAAAGAAAGATATGGGCCTGCCCTCTTGACTTAATAATTCCCCTATGTCATAAGCACTTGCATCACATTCAATAGTAAAAACCTTATTGAAATCAAGTAAAGCTAATATGGGCTGCTCTGCTACCCTCTTTTTCAAGTATTCAAAAGTTTTTTCAGCTTCATTAGTCCAAACAAACTTCTTTCTCTTTTCTCCCTTTATAGTATCAAGCATTGGAGCACAAATATGACTAAAACCCTTAATAAATTTTCTATAAAAAGTTGCCAAACCATGGAAACTCCTTACCTCAACAACTGATTTGGGTGTAGGATAACTTAAGATAGCTTCAACCTTGTTGGGATCCATCTTCAAGGTGCCATTTGTAATCACAAAACCAAGATACACCAACTCTATTTTCATAAAATCACATTTCGTCAAATTGATTATTAGTTTCTTCATGTAATCTTCTCAAAACAAAATCCAAATGGTGCAAATTCCCTTCCTTAGTTTTACTAAAAAAAAGAATGTCATCAAGGTATACCACAACAAAATTACCAATGAAAGGTTTGAGGACTCCATTTATCAACCTCATGAAGGTGTTGGGCGCATTTGAGAGACCAAAAGGAATTACAAGTCACTCATAAAGCCATTCATTTGTCTTAAATGTTGTCTTCCATTCACCGCCTGGTCTAATCCTAATTTGGTGATACCCACTCTTGAGGTCTATTTTGGAAAAGTAGCATGCTCCACCTAGACAATCCATCAAATCTTCCATGTGTGGAATGGGGAACCTATATCTGATTGTAATCTTATTGATGGCCCTAGAATCAGTGAAAATCCTTTGTTCACCTCCCTTTTTTGGTGTTAGGATAGTAGGAACCAAACAAGGACTAAAGCTTTCTTTGATTAGCCCCTTATCAAGCAACTCTTGAACTTGTCTCTTAATCTCTTCATTCTGCTATGACATCATCTTATATGTTACCTTATTAGGCAAGCTAGCCCCTGGTATGAAATCAATGTGGTGGTTAATATTCCTCATAGGAGGAAAAGTGTTTGGGAGTTCATCTACTACTATATCATCATACATCTTCAACAAGTTTTGAATTTCCAAAGGCAACTCTTCTTTCTTTGTTGTTGTCCCAATAGACCTAGGGTTGATTATGATGCCAAAACCCATTTTCTTCTCTTCTACAACCTTTATGAATTCCTTTTCTCCTACCAACATCACATTGGACTCCACTTGTGGTGTTTTGTCATCATCTTTCAATGGTGTTAGAGTGTATGAGACTTCATCTTTCTCTATCACATATGTATTCTTCCTTCCATCATGCTTGGCATTTCTATCATACTGTCACGGCCTTCCAAGAAGCAAATGACAAACATCCATAGGGATGATGTCACACAAAACCTTGTCCTTATAACCCCCTATATGGAATTATACCCAAGTTTTTTCATTCACTAATACTTGTTGCTAGGATTTGTTTAACCAAGAAACCTTGTATGGAGTGGCATGAGGCAACGTTTGTAGCTTTAATTTCTCTACCATTTCATTAGAAACCAAATTATTAGTACTTCCAGAATAAAAAAACAACTCTACAACATTTACCTTGAATTTTGCATGTAGTGCTGAAAATTGACTTTCTTTATGGTGGTTCTTTCTCCATGGGCACCTTAATCAAGGTCCTCCTCATCAATAGAGACTCTCCCACTTCTAGTTATGAATTTTGTGATGGTGAATTGACACTTTCAACATCATCTCCACCTTGTGCAATCTGATTTCTTCTCTCAATTTTATACTGCATTGCCATGCTTGGTGGCCTAGAAATTTATTGCATTTGTAACACTTTCTAGTGAATCAACTTGAGCCTCCTCTAATTTTAAATCAACCTCTAGAACTTGGTCTTCTTTCTTTAAAGATGCCCCTTGAATCTAATGTTTCCTCTTGTGAGTTAATTGTCTCTCCTTGAGACCTTTGGGACTATCCTCTACCAGTAGAAGTCCCTTTTCCCCTGAAATTTTTCCTTCACCCACCTCTACTTTTCTTTTCTTGTCTCCTTTTCAACTTGTCTTCAGCCTTTATGGCCAACTGATAACACTCTCCTACTATGCTTGGACTTGTGAGATTGAGTTCATCTTGTAGGCTATACTTTAGCCCATTCAAGTACCTTGCAAATTTTTCAGCATCTTATTCCATGTGGTATGATCTTAGGCTAAGTTTGTAGAACTCTTCTATGTAGGACTTCACATCCATGTCCTTTTGCTTCAAATTTTGCAACCTCCTTTTTAATTGGATCGCATAATCACTAGGTAAAAATTTACCCTTCAGATTTGCAACCATCCTATCCCAAGATATGTTATTTGCTTTACCTTTCTTTTTCCTCTCTTATTGCACATAGTCCCACCAAAGAATGGCATTCCCTTTCAGCTTTGTTCTAGTTAATTTCACTTGTTGGCTAATTTTAGTTCAAAATACTTGTGGGTATGTGTAGGATCATGATGGAAAAAATAGGACCTTAAGTGGCCATATAATTTAGAAAAATAAGAGTTAGGAAACTTGACGTAAAAATTTGAATAAGTTATCTATATTATTTCAAAAATATGTAAGAATAGAATCTATAGCAAGTTGAATGTAGTTTCTAGACTACTAGGTTTATTTTTTTTTTAAAATAGACCATTTGGTGAAAATTTGAAATTTCAATGAAGTAGCACTTAAATTTCAGGGAAAAAGTAAGTAGGTGTCTATCTAACCACCCTAACCACAAAAAAATGATAATATTTTTTTATAATATTTTAGATATAAGTAGAGGACTCATGTTCCGATGTGATGCATATTTTTTTGTAATTTTTTTCCAAGTAAATAATTAATTATGAATTTTTTATTACAACTTTTAAAAAATATAAAATCTTATATGTTTGACCACATTAACTTGGTCAAAACTTCCTGAAATTCATTTTTTTGTTTTGTAATCCTATAGTATGAGAAGCATAGAATGTGACAATGTTTTGAATTCAAAAATTGTGATACCATTTGAAAGTTATCTAGATGTTTTTCAATCAGCCTATCAATCAGGACTTTAGTCATAATTCAATTAGAAAATGAATAATAATTATCTATTATATTCAAAGTAAAGCATAATTTATATTGGTGGAAAGCTGAGAATCTCCTTTAAAAACCCTTTTTCGTTTCATCAATTTTGGGTAAAAAAAAGTCATCAGCCACATACCTTACACATACCAATCATATCACCACTTTTTGGCCCATCATGATCCTACACATACCCTTGTCTAGTTCTCCTATCCAATTTAGGAGTTCTTCTCCATTTAGACTCTTTGAATATACTAGAAGCTCTATTTTCATCTTGGAACCATCTTTCTTAACTTCGTTTAGCAATCTTTCCAACCTCTTTTGTTCAACATCTACTTCCTCTTCTTCTTCTTCACCCACCTTCTTTTCTTCTTCTTGGTCACTCAAATCTCCTGTGACCACTCCTCTTTTCTAGTTGGTCTCAACTGAAGTGAGTCTTGCATCAAGGCTTTCCTTTATGGCTCTCAATTCTGGGACAAGAGAGTCTCTCACCTCTCTGATTATTCTTTCCATATTCAACTTAAGGGCCATCTTGTCTTTACTTCTAATCAACTTACTTACACTCTCTTACTAACCTCCCTTGTTTTGATAGCAATTTGATGTAGAGGAAGGACAAGATTCAACAAAACTTGACTAAAACAAGACATTTCTTCAAGGACTTCATAGGTAGCAACAAAGAGGGGCATCTTAGTACACCTTGTCACAACAATGACTTGGTTTTTCTTTATTGCTATTGACCATTGAGAAATTAGATCACTAGAGATGGGAAACACATTTTGAAGAGATGGAACAACATAAAATGGTGGGACAACAAGATTTCAAGGACATTTGACTCATTAATCAACTTCATACAACCTATCATGTTGACAATGCATCAACAAGACTTATACCTTGACCAAAGCAAATAATCAACACCACAACAAGGATAAGTAGAAGAAAACTTCGAGGGCAGACTTGTTAGAGGTACAAAGGATCATAGATCACTCCTATAAGATGACCAACCATGTAACCATACGTGCTTGCAACTCAATCTTAAATTGCCAAAATCTTCCCTTTCTAGGACACTCATTGTAAATATCCTCCAATCCTTCAAAAATAATGTTTAAGGAACTTTTTTAGGGTTTGTAGACCTCTTTTTACATTTCCCAACCAATGCTAATGACAAAAAAATAGGTTTCACTCTTTGTATCATGTAATCTTTCTTTATTTTTAACATCCCACTGTCTAATACATCAAATATCAGACCAACTACTTCCCCATAGCACATGCAAACTTCATTTTGAGATCCTGCAAGTCTAATATTACATACATGCAAGCCTCTCCACCAATTTTGGTGATTTTTGACCAGTGGAGAGGAGAGCTACATAATATTTTCTGCTCATTGTTAACCTAGGTAGGGTTTCTACTTAACTGGAGTAAAATGGCTCCAACTTTTGGTATACCTAATGAAAAATGATGAAACAAGAAGTAAAATTTTCTAGACTCACATGCACACAAGATCCAATAAGTTACTAAGGAATTGGTGGTCCGTATAGACTGTACCAAACAAAAAAAGTTCTAAAACAATAGGAAAAACATCGAAAATCAGCTTTTCTTCTTCACTAAAATGTAAAATCAGTTCAAGGGTATGTGCAGGATCATCATGGAAAAAATAGGCCCTTAAGTGGTGAAAAATTTAGAAAAATCAGAGTTAGGAAACTTGACGTAATAATTTGAATAAGTTATCCATATTATTTTAAAAATATGTAAGAATAGAATATGTAGCAAATTGAATGTAGTTTCTAAACTACTAGGTTTATTAAAAAAATCTATTTGGTGAAAATTTGAAATTTCAATGTAGTAGTACTTAAATTTTAGGAAAAATAGAGTAGGTGTTTGTCGATACCTAACCACAATAAAAATGATAATATTTTTTAATAATATTTTAGATATATAGGGGACTCATGTCCGATGTGATGCATGCATATTTTTTGTAATTTTTTCCAAGTAAAATAATTAATTATGAATTTTTATTAGAACTTTTAAAAATATAAAAATGTATGACCACCTTAACTTGGTCAAAACTTCATGATTTTTTCATTTTATTTTTTAATCCTATAGTATGTGAAGCATAGAATGTGACACATATTTTTGATTCAAAAAATGTGATACCATTTGAAAGCTATAGATATTTTTCAATCAACCTATCAATCAGGACTTTAGCCGTAATTCAAATAGAAAATGAATAATAATTATTTATTAAATTCAAAGTAAAACATAATTTATATTGGTGAAATCTGAGAATCTCCTTTATAAACCCTTTTCATTTCATCAATTTTGAGTAAAAAAAAATTGTTACCACATACCCTACACATACCCATCATATTGCCACTTTTTGGCCCATCATGATCCTGCACATACCCTCAACAACATGTCTCGACTAGGAGTCCTTTTCATTACATTACAATTGTTTCCCAGCATTGTAGATTGTTTTCTTGAATGCATGTAACAGTTACTTGATTTTGTGACACTTTCTAAAAATTGCATGACAACTTTTTTTGCACTTTGGCAACTTTTGCAACTTTAACTCATCGACCCACTAAACACACTCAAATGGATTACATGATATCATATGGTCATGAATGACCTTAGGAAACACAAAGAAAATCCTAACCACACAAAATAACTTAAAACCAAAATTACATAAAACAAGCAAAATAAGGTCTTGGTGATCTTGCACTATTTTTCCAACCATATGATAGGGGATAGGAGTAAGCTTATCAAGCTTGTGAAGTTGAATGCAGGCACAGTCACACTTGGAGATGATACTTTAGTATAGATATATGGAAAAGGTACAATAAGTATTGATGGAAAGCACATGATAGAGGATGTTATTTATGTTGATGGTCTTAGACACAATCTTCTTAGCATGAGTCAGATGTGCAAAAATAGATACAATCTCATGTTTAATGAAAGAGGATGTGAAATCAAAAAAAGGAAAGTCTAGAAAATTGGTTGCTTAAGGATCTAGGACAAATGGTGACATATACAGTATAAGGGATGTCAATGGGAGAACTTGTCTTTTGGGACAACAAGTGAATGTTGGATATGGCATAGGAGAATGGAACATATTAGCTTTAACAATCTTGTGAAGATCAACTCACTACATGTGGTAAGAGATAAGACTAAGATAATAAAGCCTGCAAGTACCATGTGCAAGGAATTTAAGTTTAGAAAATAGTCAAGGATAAGTTTAAAATATAAAGAATATTCTTCTTATAGACCATTAGAGTTTATTCAACTGATTTGTGTGAACCTACTAGAAAAAAGAGTCTAAAATTAGAAAGGTATTTCATGCTTTTTATTGATGATTTCTCTAGGATGACATGGGTTACTTTCTTGAAAGATAAATTTGATGCTTTTAGTAGATTCAATATTTTCAAATCAATAGTTAAGAATGGAATGAATGCTAAAATCAAATGCTTGAGGTCTGATAGAGGAGGTGAGCTCACAAAAATAAGTTTGATGATTTTTGTGAAAAACATGGAATAAGGATGGATTTGTCTATTGCTAGAACTCTTGAGCAAAATGGGGTAGTGGAAAGGAAGAATATGATTGTTCAAGAGATGGAAAGGACCATTCTAATGGAAGAAAATCTAGACCTTATTTTTATTGGAAAGAATCAGTCCATACTATAGTCTATATTCTAATTAGAGGATTGTTAAGGCTTAACAACACTAAGGGGTGATCCCACAATACTGGTTTACAATTTTTGGCCAAACTAGACACTAAACTAATTTTTTCTAACTAAATCTTCACTTTCGAGCACCTATAGCGGCTAAACCATGAGGAATTTGAAGATGATGCAAACTAGTGATTTGTGGCATTTTGTTTGTAGATTCTAAATATATTTTTTTCAAAATTTTTGGAATCAGATTGCACTTCTTTTTCCATCTCCTTCAAAAACTAGTTTTTTTTAGTAAACACCATTTTTAAGGAGTTATGTTCCCCATATGCAACATAATTTTTTTTCCATGAAGGATAAAATTCTATTTTTTTCAAATTTAGATTTGTAACTATGATATCTAGTGCTTTGATTTGGTTTCATAGCATTTTATTGAATATTTTTTCCTTAATCAAGTTTCAAAATCAAACCAATTACAAGTCACACATAGGCAGACTGTATACAACTTTTCTTGTGTGTATCAAAATTCATTTTTTTGGTTGGATAAAGGACTTCAATATCTAGTGCACTGATACTTTTCATTTTTTTTTATAATCTGCTATTTTTCCACGTGCAGAAAAAAGAGCTTGATTTTTGGTGAAAAACCTAGATTCACAAGAAATAAAAAATAAATGTAATAATAAAATTAAATTTATTTAAAATTATACTTTTTGGGAAGCTTATAATAAGGACTACATACTAACAAAAATAGAATTTTAAATTAATTCATTTGATCCCCAAAAGATAAATCAAAAGTGTTTTTATGACATTTTGATAGGTGTAAAGGGAGACTCCACATTATAGGTATGGTTTTACAACTAAGCGCAGTTCTATCCCAAGGGGTTTTGATCTAAAGTGCGTTTAGATCAAACCCTCTTCAATGGAATCCTTTAAATGGGGCTTTCAGGCTTAAATCATTATATTTTCCTAAAAGTAATGTAGTTTCAACAAAATCAAGATCCCCAAAGAGTGTATAAGCCAGTATTGTGCAGGATAACCTTAAAATTATATAGGAGTATGAGTATGGAAAAGTCGACAAGCTATGTCAAGTATTTTGGGGTTCTTTAGAGAAAATGCTACATCCAAGAAAGAGATAGAATATATTTTAAGAGTAAGTTTGATTCAAAGAGGCAATCAAGAAGAATTTTTCTAGGATATTCATCTCCAACTAAAGCATACGTATGCTACAACAAAAGATTGGGAAGAATAGTTGAAAGTGAAAATGTTAAGGTAGATGAAGATCTATATTTGAATAGGAATGAAATTGAGGAATGTAGATCTGATGCACCTCCCTATTCAGAAGAAGAAGAGGAGGTTGAAGAAAAATAAGAAACAATAGAAAAATAGAGTAAGACTCCTACCAAGTGTGTTCAAAGGAATCATTTAGAGGATCAAATTATTGGAGATAAGAATGGAGTGCTAAATAGAAGAAGACTTGCAAAGATAAATGAACAAGTAAA
Organism: Sequoia sempervirens; assembly: GCA_007258455.2. NCBI lineage: Eukaryota > Viridiplantae > Streptophyta > Pinopsida > Cupressales > Cupressaceae > Sequoia > Sequoia sempervirens. Next base: position 33,345 of record VDFB02290730.1, read on the forward strand.
CTTTTGTGTACTATCAAAAGTAGAACCAAAAACTTTTATTGATGCTAGCAAAGATGAAGGATGGATACAAGCAATGGAAGAAGAATTGAATCAAATTGAGAAGAATCAAAATTGGGAATTGGTTCCAAGGCTTGCAAACAAAAATGTATTAGGAAAATTATTGGAGATAAGAATGGAGTGCTAAATAGAAGAAGACTTGCAAAGATAAATGAACAAGTAAACTTTTGTGTACTATCAAAAGTAGAACCAAAAACTTTTATTGATGCTAGCAAAGATGAAGGATGGATACAAGCAATGGAAGAAGAATTGAATCAAATTGAGAAGAATCAAAATTGGGAATTGGTTCCAAGGCTTGCAAACAAAAATGTGATAGGAATAAAGTGGGTATTCAAGAATACGTTGAATGAAGAAGGAGAGGTTGTCAAAAATAAATTAAGACTAGTTTGCAAAGGATATTCATAGTTAAAAGGAATTAATTTTGAGGATACTTTTTCTCTGATAGCAAGAATAGAAGATATCAGAATGTTTCTTACTTTTCAACATATAAGGACTTCAAAGTTTATTAGATGGATGTCAAATCAACTTTTCTAAATGGATATTTGGAAGAAGAACTATACATAGAATAGCTTGATGGATTTTGGTTATCAAAAGACCCAAACATGGTGTGCAGACTAAAAAAGGCTCTTAGCACTTGGTATGCAATGTAGGACAAGTACTTGCTTTAGCAAGGTTTCAATAAAGGTACCAAATATAGTAATATTTACTTTAAGATTGAGGATGAAATAATTTTTATAGTTGTTGTATATGTTGATGATATAATATTTGGTGGAAATGATGAAATATGTAAGAAGTTTGTTGAAGAAATATAAAAGGAATTTAAATTTCTATGATAGGTGAGTTATCATTCTTTCTTGGTCTTCAAATTTCTTAGCTAAGTGATGGTATCTTTATTTCTCAAGAAAATTATGTCAAAGAGATGCTGAATAATTTTGATATGGAAGATTGTACACCTGTGAATACTCCTATGGTAACTGGTTGTCATTTGAGAAAAGATGATGAATCTCTCCTAGCTGATCAGACTATATAGATCCATGATTGGAAGCATATTGTATTTACCTACTTCAAGACTTGATATTATGCATGTGGTATATTTGGTTGTAATATTTAAAGCTAATACTAAAGAAACTCATGTGAAGGAAATACAGTGAATCTTCAGATATCTAAAGAGCACTTTGGATCATGTATTATGGTATCCAAAAGGTAATGAATTTGATCTAAGTGCATACATTGATGTTGATTGTTCTATTTTTGTTGATTATAGAAAGAGTACCAATGGTGGTGATTTCTTTTAGGAAGAAGATTGGTTTCATGGCATAGTAAGAAGCAAGATTCAATATCTTTATCAATAGCAAAGAAGAGTATATTGTTGCAGCATCTTGCAATACTCAAGTGTTGTGGATGAAGCAAAAATTGAAGGGTATTAGATAAAGTATGATGAGAACATTCCCATTTTATGCGATAATACAAGTTCTATCAATATTTCGAAGAATCAAGTGATGCATTCTAGAACCAAGAACATATCTTGATCAATTATAACTTTTTGAGGGAGAAGGTTGTAGATAAATAAATGAAGTTTGAGTATGTATCTACAAAGGATTATGTTACAAATATTCACACAAATAAACTTGCAAATGATACATTTGAGTATCTTAGAAAAAATTTATGGGTAATTTCCCCTCCTTTTTGTTAGATGCATAGTTGGTGTATCTATCTAGGGGGAGTATTTGAAGTCGTATCTTTATTCCTAGATTAATGGGGGCTACCTCTTAGGGAGAGTAGGTAGTGGTTGTTGCTTCTTGAAGGAGCTATTGTGAAAAGGGGGGGTCCATTTTCCCTTTTTCCTTGATGTCAAAGGGGGAGAGATTGTGCACCAAAGTGATGTGAGGATGGCTTTTCCATCAATGAAAAAGGGGGAGATTGTTGTAGTTTTATTGTCATTGATGTCAAAAGTTCTATGGAGAGTGTTATAGTCTATCTATTTGGTTGCCAAAGCCTTTGAGAAATGCTCTGCATTTCTTTGTTGATGATGTTTTGCTCCTGTAGTTTGGAAGATAGTTTCTTGTTTTTTCAGGGCATGTGTGATCCAAGTTTCAAGTTCTTTGAGTTATTGAAAAAGGTGTTTCCGAAAGTGACATATTGAAGTCTGTGTTGAATTTGTGAGGATGTTGTCAGAGGTGCAAATTTTGGCTCTACATATTTCCACATTTGTAGAAATGGTTGTGTGGTTTAGAAGTTTAGTGAGATGTGAAAGTGGTATATCCAAAGTCTCATATTGTTATTCCTTTCACAAAGAAAGTTGGAAATGATAGAACCTTGGGCAGACTATGTTGTTTGGTGTCTAGTTTCAATTCCTATTGACTTGCACTAGTTTGTTGCTGCATAAATTTGTGAAAGGGATATATGAAACTATTCCTGAATATCATGGGATGTTTGATGCTATTCCATAAAGTGTTTTTTGGCTTTTTCGGCATAGGTTGTGGTCCAGACTAAAGGTTTTGTTGGCTTATGTTTTTGCCTCACTTAATATGGCATGTTGATGATGTGCGCCACAATTTTACGTGTGATTGGAGCTTGTGGAGTGTTTGTAGGTGTTGTATGGGTCATGTTGACTCATCTGTGAGAGGCACACATAATTTTTTATCTTTCTCATGTACAACCAAGGGTGTAATGGTCAAGAAAGCTACAAGTTACATGTTTTCTTTCCTATGGTTGACCTAATTTTAATTTGTAAAGAATGCAGATGATATTCATAGAAGACCGAAGGTGTGAATATTTTTTAGGACTACATTAAGCATGTGTTTGAATCTACAAGGAATTTTCCCATTCCTGGTGTTGCATGGAGTCCTTTGGGTCTTTCCCTTTACACATTTCATGTTGTTTATTTTATCTTTGGTTGAATTGCAAATGTAATATTCTTTGTTGTAGGCGGACATTTCAAATATGATCAATGTAATAGCATGCATATATTTTAAACCTGGTTGATCTAGGGTAAGCATTGGTGTGATGCATTATGATAATTGGGTAAGTGATTGAAAGAGAAAGATAATAAGTGGTAGATCCTAATCCAGTTTCATTTTGATCATATATTTGTGACAAAAGGAAGGTGAAGAAGGTGCTTAACTATTTCCTAGAGATAATGAGCTAAAGGAAAAGATTCTTGATTGTTGAAATTAGTGAGCAAGCAGCTGAGAAGACATTTGCAAAAGTGACAAAGAAAAATTACAATAATCAAAAGAGAAGTGAAAAAAGTAAAATTAGTCATAGTCATTTTTAGACAGTGGGAGGACTGTCATTCTATAATCATTCTTGAGTGTGTGATCAATTCATGGAGTTGTAGCTTCCATGGTTTGTAGCCCTAAAACAAAGTTGTAAATGTTATTCATATTATGAGGCTGGATTAGGATAGTAGCTCTTAATGACTTTTCTCACCATGGTTATTTTCCTATTGGTTTTTCCACATATGTTTGGTGTTGTGTTGTGCATTATTTTTATCTTTCAAGTTCATGTTTATGCGATAGGGTTTGAAGTATCTGTTTGTTTTGGAGGGTTTGAGATTTGATAGAATATTAATTCAACCCCCCTCTTAGTATTTTGGTGTGTTCAACACTAAGGATAAGCTTAAACATTTATATTGCAAGAAAATAAGGCATGCTAAAAATATATTTTATTCAAAATTGATTGATGGATTGAAGAACATTCTAATGAAGAACCAAATTAATCTTTAATAAGGTTCATCCTCTTCTTCTCATTCAAAGTTGGAGAAATAGATTGGACAAGCACTTGTAGTTGTAAATTTCATGTTAGGGAGATGACTCCACTTCATCATTTTTCTTTTCTTTTCATGTTATACTTATTATACACCACATATGTTGATGGGTAACAAAAAATTTATACATGTTTATAGGAAATAATCTATTGGAATGGGAAAGGTAACCTTTAATGATGTATTTTTGTCCCTTTATGGTCAACCAATCTCCTTTCTATCTATTAGATCAAAAATCTAGTGGTAAAGGGAAGTGTGTAGTTCACACCAAATTCTATGGTTGTTTAGTATTTACATACTAGAAATATTGTTGTAGTTAAGGAGGTAGAATAATAGTCTTGATTATACAACTTCTCAAATTTTTCTCATGATTTTTCTTTGGTTGATGTACACACTTATGTATCTAGTGTGGAAACTATTGAGGAGATACAATATGGTCATGTTTCAATGTTGGTGTCCTTTCATCAACTAATATTCTAAAGACATGTTGATATTACTTCTCCATGTCTTATTTATTTAGAGTTTAATGTGTTAGGAATAGGATCATAGACTAATATATAATAAAATAAATGCATAAATAAAAGATTAAAATAACAAAAACACAAATACACAAATATACATGGTTTTCCTAATATGGGATATGTCCATAGAGAAACAACCAGTCCTTCCTTTATTCCATCTAACAATATGAGGGATACAAACTACAACACATCCATTGTAACTTCCTCTTCTCTCTTTTACAATGTACTCTCACAATTCAATAAAATGCAAAATACACAACCATAATCCAAAATGCCCCTATAAAAGGGGGTTACATTCTAGGGAAAGAAAAACTAAAATAATCTATATTGTTAGATCTATGACCTAATGGTGAATGATCCATGTATATATTGAATGTGGCTTTTGATGGTGCTTCCCCCAAACCTGATCAAAGAACATGACCTCTAGATCACCTACTAGGGGGATGGCCCCCCTTGCACGCCTCATGCTATAAATATTAATTAGTAAGATTAGGATCCATAACATAGTGTTTCTTTGAATGGAGCTTCTAGTAATTCAATGTAGTAGGACATGCATCATATTCAATATTTAAAAAATATATTAAGTTTATTTTGTGAGTGCCATCTTGTAGACATGGAGGAAAAAATTGAGGACATTTATCTCCTCTTTGATGTTGGATCCGATGTAGTTACATAATTTGCTTCATATGTCATGATGATACATTCAAACCCTCTTGTTCATTCTCTCCCAATGATTTGTCACAATTTTGCATTGGTTTGAAGATTCTTGAGTAGCATTTGGAAGATTCATGTTTGTCTTTGGATCTTGTTCTGTATTTGTTTCCACTAGGTTTTGGATTATCACTTTCATCAATCAATTTTGAGACTTCTAATTTGATTGGGACACCTTTCAACATTGACATGGTGACACTTGAGATGCTTCTAGAGATATCGTATATTCTTATCTTTCTTCTCTTACATTCCTTTCAAGAAGGCAAAGACATCTTGCATATATCTTAGGCTTTGTTTGTGTTTAAGGGAAGAAATATTTTTTTTTTTCTTTTGAATTATCTTAACATTTTATTTTCAATCATTTATCATAAGAGTAGGAGGTTAAGCATTGAGGGGGGGAGGGGTTGTAGGTCTCTTTTCTTCTCTCTTATAAGTGGATTTTTTTTCTCATGGGGTTTTATCCCTTTCATACTTTAGAGAGTATCTAAGTTCATGTTTTCTTTCTTCTATAGAGGTGTTTTTTTCAAAAAAAAATTATTTTGTTTGTTTGCACTTGAGATTCTTTTGTACATGGATACCTAATGAAGCCTTGTAATTTGTGCACATCCTTGCATGTTTTCTAATTCTCCCTAAGTTGCACTTAAAGGAGAGTGTTGGTGTAAAGAGAGTATATTACCTAAATGGTTTTCCTCTTATATTATTTTCAAACCTTATTGTTTTAAGTTTACTTAGGTCATTCTTTAGGAATTTTACTTTTTCTATTTCAAGTCATAATATTAAGACACATGTCACAACTTTATGTTGTTCTGTGTTTGAACCATGGCCATATACATAAGCATTTCTAATTATAAAGTACACATATTGTATATTTGTATCCTTTGATAAAATATAACAATTCTCTCATTTTAGGCCTCTCTTGTGCTTTCATTGAAGCACATTGATCTTGAATGGCTACCTCCATACCCAAATATTACTTATAAGCTCATTCAAAATTTCTTAAATTATAATATACATAAAAGTCTTGAAATATTATAAACAACACTTAAAAATAATGTCAAATTATTGAGTGGAACAAATATTTATAACTATATCCCCTAAACAATATATATAATAAATTAAAAATATAAATATTTAATACTTAACCAAGTGTTTATCAATTAAGGAGATTCTGCCATGGGTAGATATTATCATTCCGAAATAACTGCTTGAACAGGTAAAACATCTCTAGTGATTAATGCTTGGTTCGGGCCACAACGCTTGGTGCTAGTTACTATAGTGAGTGTGCGGAGTGCATGCCTATGTGAAAGTAGGTCTAAGTGAAGTGAGTGAATGACCCTGACTGAGGGAGAGAAGATCTGCCCCACGATCGAAGATTGGCCCAACTATAAATATAGGGCCACTATAGAGGTAGGGGGCAGGGCCCTATAGATAGTAGGGCACCTACGGAAAATTTGTCTTCTTCTGGTCATTGGCCTTTTTAATTCTGATCAACATCCCTAGGTCATTTGTCAGTGAGCTGTTATAGGTGTTCTGCTGTAGTTTTAATTGTTCAATTTTTTTTTTTTGAATGGTTTTATCTCATACCCACAAAATCATTTAATTACTTGATAAAAGAGCACGAGCCTTAGGTTGAAACTTCTTCAACTGAAAATCATCAAAGTTGTTCCAAGCATGATTGTAACCTCACCCCTTATGATATTGGTACCTTACATTCATCTAGATTTTACTCTTTAGTGGATTCATTCAGAACCATTCAACTCCACCATTCACCAAAACATTTTTAAAATTATATTTGATACAAACTGAAGGGGCCCTTGAAAGTCCTTTCGTTTTCTTTTGTATAGATCGAGCTATCTGAACACGTGAAGTCCGCCATGACCTATAAAGTGTAATTCCGATCAGGGTCTAGTATCAATGAACCATCTCACTAGCGAATCACGTCACTCCAGCAAAAGTCGGCAGCATTCGGCGGTTTGGATTTGCTTTGCTCTTTTTAAGTCGGTTTGTCTGCACGACGAATTAATCTTGTAAAGTCCACCACTTATGTACGATTGTCTCTCGCCTATGTTTTTGACTGGTGTGTGTTATTTTTTTGTAAATTTAAGTTTTATTTTTGTTTGAGAAAATTTGGAAAGATTTTTTAATTAATTTGTCAATAAAATGAGTCTTTATTTTAGGAATAAATTAATTGGTTTTTCATTTCTTGTATTTGATTTTTCTAATAAAATTATAGTTATGAATTACTGAAGATGAATTTGAAATGTGTAAAAAACTTTTTGTTGAAATATGTGAAAAATATTATTGATAATTATAAATGGAAGAATTTTTTTGACAATCTTAAACATCTACTATTTTAAAGGTAGATTTGTAACAAAATCAGAAGGGGAGCTGAAAATTCAAGATGTTTATAATATTTTCTAACTAAGTGGGAGATTGATACCATATATCTACTCTAAAATCTTCTTATTATGTTCAAAACTTAGAATTATATAAGTGAAAATTCAAGGTAGTAAGAATGATATTTTTACAGTTTATTTAGTAGTAAAATATTATTTCTCAAATCAATCTTGGATATTTTAAAATCAATGTTTCTATCCTATTCATCCATCCATCATCAAAATTAAAAAAATCTTTACTTAATTTTGAAATTCATATAAGTGTTATTTAAACCACACATGCATTTATGTCTAGAATTTTGGTAGTAGATATTTTCTGTTAAGATGATAACAGATTGGGTTGTGAAACCGTCCAAACTCTTTTACACAAGAGCAGAGTATATTAGGAGTCTGAAAGCAAACTATAAACATAGAGTCAGCCAATAACAACATGACCTAAACACAAATAGAAACAAATCACTTGGAAAAGGGAAGGATATGGAGAGTCCTAGAAAATTAAGTATAAAAGAAATATTTTGAATTTACATTTTCAAATAAAAGTAAGTTTCTAAGTTAATATAATTAAAATTTAAAATACATTCAAGAAAATTAAGTATTAAAGAACTTTCCTAAATTTACTATAGGATATAAAAATAAGTTTCTATATTAATATTTTTTGGTTTATGGTAGAATATTTTTTTAATAGTAGAATGAAAATAAAATTATAAAACATCCAAAAACATAAATTAATGTACATAAAATTATAAATTTGAAAATTGAATTAAAAAAATATATCTTAAATTTACTATTACACAAAAAAATATTCAATACTTTTAAAATAATTAAAAATATTTCAAAAAGGATAAGTGCATATTTAAATTAATTGAAAATTACAAAATTAAATACAATAAATACAAAGAAAATGTAATAAACTAATTATTACATATAAAAATAAGTATTTAAATTAATATATTTAAAACTAAATTACCTATCTTTAATTAACAACATGACCTAAAAAAAAATAGAAATAAATCACTTGGAAAATAAAAATAATTTTTTAAATTAATATATTTAAAATTAACCAAAAAGAAGGATATGGAGAGTCCTAGAAAATTAAGTATAAAAGAAATATTCTAAATTTACAATTTCATATAAAAGTAATTTTCTAAATTAATATAATTAAAATTTTAAAAAATATTCAAGAAAGTTAAGTATGAAAGAAGTTTCCTAAATTGACTATTGCATATAAAAGTAAATTTCTATATTAATATTTTTTGGTTTATTTTTTATTTATTTTTTAATACTAGAATGGAAACAAAGAATGATTTTTTTTTTTTTTAAATAAGTTTTTAAATTAATATATTTGAAACTAACTTATCTATCTTTAATTAACAACATGACCTAAACACAAATAGAAACAAATCACTTGGAAAAGAAAAGGATATGTAGAGACCTAGAAAATTAGTATAAAAGAAATATTCTAAATTTAAAAGTAAGATTCTAAATTCATATAATTAAAATTTTAAAAAATATTCAAGAAAATTAAGTATGAAAGAACTTTCTTAAATTTACTATTGCATATAAAAGTAAGTTTCTATATTAATATTTTTTGGTTTATTGTAATTTTTTTTTTAATACTAGAATGAAAAAAAATATTATTTTCAAAAATTATAAATTAATGTACTTAAAATTATAAATTTGAAAATTAAATAAAAAAAAAATCTCTTAAATTTACTATTGCACATAAAAATATGTTTATATATATATATATATTTCAAAAAGGAAAAATCAATTAGAATTTTAAGATAAAAATTGGAGTTAGCATTAGATGAAGGTTACAATTAGGGTTAGAGTTCAATTAGGGATAGGGTTAGGGTTAAGGATCCAATAGGATTAGGGCTAAATTAGGGATAGGGTTAGGGTTAGTGATCAATTAGGATCAGGGTTCAATTAAGGTTAGGTTTCAATTACAATTCAATTAGGGTTAAGGCTAAGTTATGGTTAGGGCTCTAGATTAGGGTTCAATTAGGGTTAGGGTTAAAGATAGCATTATAGAATAGAACTTAGGATAAATGTTTGGGTTAGGATCAGAGCTAGGATTAGGGTTAGGACTCAACTAGGGCTAGAGTTAGGGTTGAATTAGGATTATGTATAACTATGGTTTACATTTAATTAGGTTAGGTAGGGTTAGCAATTACAAATTAAGATTAGGGTTACGGTTGGGGATTAGTTAGTGTTAGGGCGAGGGATTAATTAGGGTTAAGATTCAAGTAGGGTTATGGTTATGGTTCAATTGATGTTTAATTAGGGTCAAGGTTCTAAGATAAATTTTGGGATTAAGATTAGGATTGGGATTATAATTCAACTAGGGATAGGGTTAGGATTACAAATACAATAATGGTTAAGATTCAATTAAAATTTAAGGATTAGTGTTAGGATTCAATTTGTGTTAAGGTTAAGGTTAGTTTTAGGGATAGGATTATAATTCAATTATGATTAGGGTATAATTAGGGATAGGGTTTAATTACAACTCTAGGTTAAATCTTGTCATTAACATTAGGATGAAGGTTGTGGTTATGGTTAGGGTTATAAAATTAATATTGGGGTTAGTATTATAGTTAGGGTTCAATTAGGTTTTTATTATGATTTAGGTTCAATTAAGGTTAGCATTAGAAGTAGGATAAGGGTTAAGATTATAATAAGGGTCAAGGTTGAATTAAATCCTAACCCTAATTCTACAACTAACACTAACTCTAATTGTAACCCTTACCCTAACCCTAAATCTTACTCTAACTCTAACCTTAACTCTAAAACTCATAATAATTTTAACTCAAACCCTAATTCTAATTTTATCTCTAATCCTAAACTAACCCTAATTCTAATTGTAACCCTAACCCTACCCTAACACTAACACTATTTTAATTCTAAGCGCCTCGATAATAATAACTCTCCACATATTTTATATATATTAATATTTAATATATGTATTCTAGTTAATAGATTCATTCATAACCATTCAACTCTACCATTGACCAAAACATTTTAAAAATTGTATTCAATACAAACTGAAATTATGGGGGGCCGTCGAAAGTCCTTTCGTTTTCTTATGTAGAGATCGAGCTATCTGAACACGTAAAGTCCGCCATTCATGACCTATAAAGTGTAATTCCGATCAGGGTCTAGTATCAATGAACCATCTCACTAGCGAATCATGTCACTCCAGCGAAAGTCGGCAGCATTTGGCGGTTTGGATTTGCTTTGCTTTTTTTAAGTCGGAATGTCTGCAGGACAAATTAATCATGCAAAAGTCCGCCGCCTATGTACGATTGTCTCGCCTATGTTTTTTTCTGGTGTGTGTTATTTTTTTGTGAATCACCATATCGGATCTAGTTTCTCCGCCAATGATCCAATCCCACTCATAAAAGCGTTCAAGTGAAAACGATCTTACGATCTTCTTTCTGGGCTCTAGAATTGTAAGTGAGTGAAAGGGAAAGGCTAGGGCTTTAGCTTTAAGTTTGTCTGCTTTTCCTATTTGGATTCCAATGTGCAGGAGCACCTAAGCGACAAACTATTCGATCTACCGAATCCTCATGCACTATTTAAGAGATTTTTACTTTTCTTTTTTTCTCAGACAATAGTTTAAAATATTGCACTATATTTCACTTCGATTCGCTGGGGAACGTAGTTATTTAATACCAGATGCTGTTCTTCATGAACATTGAAAAGTATCTAACAGATCTCCTTCTTAAATAATAAATAGGTATAAAAAATACAATAAATCTGTCCTATGTTAAAAAACAATTGGCACTTCATGTGGGCGGATATGACGAAAGATATGTTTTTCATGTATTTATTTGTTTCTTTGAATTCTTATTGGAGGAAGATTTATAATCATATGAAACATCTCTTTCATAAATACTTATAGGAGTCCGGGCTTGCTTTTATGTTATGGCATCATCTACTACATGGAGATCAACAATCTAAATATTCGAGAAATCAAATCTGCACGTTAAAAAATCTCTGATGTTAAATTTAACAGTTTTTATTATTATTATAACAAGAAATGCCATTTCTAATTTTATATATTATTATTAAAATATTATGAAGTAGTAAAATGCATGGGCCTATATGTAGAATTATAAGAAGAGTCAATAGAATCTTAACTAGTTGTAATTGTGGGAAGCAGGGAATCTCATAATACAATTATTTTATATAAGATAGGTATCAAAAAATATATTTATATATGTATGCATATAAATTTATTGATATATTTACAAAATATGAGTCTTGGTATTCACCAGAATTAAAATAATGATGTTTCCACTGTTCATCATAATTTGTTATTGATTATTAATTTTTATTATTCAATCTTTTGAGATCCTTCATATTATATTTGATTTTCCTTTTATATTTTTTTCTTGTTGATTTTTTTATATATTTATTCTCGTTTAATCTTACAATTTTTTAAATAACTGTCTAATCCTGATAATAGATCGTATAATACAATCTGAAAAAAAGTTTATTTGAAGGGGCCGAATTTCAACAGCCGTTAAAATATCACAGTATATATACCTTCGCCTCCCTGTACAGCGACATTATTTAATAACATATGGTGTTTTTCATCAACAGAGAATCAGAGATAGACATTAATAAAAAATATATAAGAGAAACAATGAATGCGGGAAATCTGGCGTAAGAAAAGCCTAATAATCAGATACGGCTTCCCTTGAATTTGATATAAAAAGACGAGTGGTGCTGCCTTAAGCAAATGAGTCCTAAAAAGTACAAAAAAACATTCAGTACGTAAGTATCTACCTACCACTTTTCTACCAGTTTGATACGCTTGTACATACAACAGATGCTTTGTCATTCGCTTATGAAACAATTTTCTCAGGAAGGATATGTTGTTCGCGTATATCTTTGTTTAATATTTGTTTAGTGTAAGTAGAAATGCCATTTATAATTTTAAATGGTATTAGAATTTGCATCATTAAGAGGTGTTTTTTTTCTCATAAAGAATTATGTCTGAAATATTATTAAAAATATGAAATTACATCGTTACAGTATATGAGATAACTGTATATTGTTTTCATGGAGGCCCAAACAAAATGTTTCATATTATAGAAGATAACATAAAACCAAAAAAAATAAGTGCATATATATTTTATTCATTTAAAAGCTTTTAAAAAAACCCCTCACCGACCCCCGTCCCTAATCCCCCACCCTACTACTCTCCCTCCCTCCTAGCACCGCCTAACCAAGAGTTATTTTAGACCAATGATTGAGTAATTTCCTCCTTTGGAATTGGATTTGATGGAGGTACAAGAAGATGAGCCAATAGAATTGCATCGATTTCAGATTTATGTGCCCGAAAGGCATCATCCAATTCCACCTCTACCCTTTTGTGTAGAGCCTGCTTGAGAGCCATGTAAACATAGAGATATCCTAATCTTTTGTGCAATTCTTTATGTTTAAGCAGGCCACCAACTAATGTTTTTCCATTATGAACATCATACTCTCTTATTGCATTATTTAAAGATTTGCCTACGAAGAACTTATCATAGACATAATCCACTGCTAATTGAGCTACTAGACCATAATGTTGTAGCAAATCAATTGCATTGGAGAGAAATACAAATGCTACCTGTGAGGGATACAACAAACATGGATGGTCGAGCAACAGTCTTTCTCCAATGATAACCAACAAAGCTGATTCCACCTGTGCACAATCAATTTTAAACATCTTCTTGAGCACCTCAAAGGAGAAAATATCCGACTCTAGGTATTACCATTTTGGGAATTGAGATATACAAGCACTTATTATTCAACTCGATTTCCATGGGCACCACCTCTAGAAGATTTGCAGAGCACTTTACAGAGCAATTACATATAATAGTGACTAATGTATGAGGTTTGGGTGGTTTTAAAAAGAGATATGCATGCTTTGAGAAGTACATGTTGAGAAAATGTGTCTCAACCTTACAATTACATAAGTTACTTTTGATACATAAGGTATTGTTCATCCGATGATGACAGGGGGTGTGGGGGGGTCTCCCCCTACGAGGGGTTGGGGGGATCATCCACTCAACTGGGGTGCAAATGTAGTGCACCTTGGCGGGAGCTTGGGGGCAGTGCCCCCGAAAGGAAAATTTTATTTATATTTTGTTATTATGTAATGATGGCAAATGTACTCCTCTTCATTTTTGCATTTGTTTGGGCCCTCCTTGTTAAATTGAGCTTAATATGGCCTTGATTTACTATTCTAGTGTGTTTAACACATTCACATTAGGTCTTGGTCCCTTGTAAACTAAATGGAATTAATGATACCTTATTTTGGGTGTTGTAAAGTGTTGTACCATACTTTTACACTTAATCTAGGGTTTCATTAATAAATGGGGCTTCTTTATGCTTTATTTTGGCTTATTTTGCATCCACAAGTTAATTAATGCATCTTTCTGAGGATAATCCCAACATGAAATAACATCCAATCATAATTGATGCCTTTTTGGATTGTATGGCCTAGATTTAGTGATCTAGGACTCATACGTGCCACCTTGGGCATATGGGTCACACCTAAGTTTCAAGGCCCCAATCTAGATTTCACATAAATCTAAGAATTTCTTGAATAATGTGTCCCATAGCCTAGCGTAATGGGACTCATAGGCCACTTTTGGTGTATGTGTCTTGTGTGGCTTAAAATTAAACTAAATCCAAATTCTTGGTAGGATTTTATTCTCCTAGATCTGATGTCGGCTTGTAGTGTTGTAATTTTGGGAAATTTGGCATAAACAAGTATAAATACAAGGTTATTTCACTCATTTTTCACCTAGCAATTTTACAAGCGACCTGGAAACTTGAGTATTCATGCATTATAGAAAATTGCAGTTTACAAGAGCATTAAAGGGCTGATTATCAAGTGTTTTAGAACATCATTCAAGTATTATGCATGATGTTTGTTTTTGAGCTAGCATTTGTGATCTAGTGTTTCATGATTCAACCAAATATTCAATTCAAGATCTATCATATTCAAGCAAGAGTCAAGATCTACATCCACTGGAGCCATCTCATACATATTTGCAACACTTTATTCCTAGGGTTTGGTGAGTTGCAACATTATATATATTTCATTACAAGGTTTTATTACCAAAATGGGGTTTGACCAAGGAAAACCCCTTTCTACTAATAAAACAACATTTTCCCCTCTTTACTATGTGATTTGAAGATCTAGGTTGAAAACCCTCTAAGGAACAAGATTGGAGAAAGGTTGTCAAGTGCTCAAAGTTGTCAAAGTAGTCACATCATCTACAAGATCATTAAAGGACATCTACAAAGTTTAATTTAGCATTTTAGATCTGAAAACAAAGTTGAAAAGACTAAGTAGAGGTTGAAGAGAAGATTTAGATCTCGATCCTTCGAAAAATCCAAATAGGACTGATACACCACTTTTGGCATATAAGTCCTAGTACAGTGAAATTTCTAGAGTTTAGGTGTTTCAGACTTGTGTTTTCCATATTCCTGTTGCTACCTAGAAACCCTAATTTGGGACTAAATCACTCAGACTGGCATATGAGTCCTATTAGACATTAAATTCAGTATTTCCAGTATTTCACGTCTTCAATCAAGTTGCTACAGGGTTTTAGGTGCCCCTCTTTACTACTACTTTCTATTTTGTTTTACATCCATTTTTAGGTTATTTAGTGAAGTCTTGCATATCATTAGTTCTTGTCATTAAATCTTGCATGTCATTAGTCTTTCCAATCCCTAGCTTGGTGGTGAACCCCTCTTTAGTCATTTATCATATCCTATAACATCCCTATTGCAGATCTCTTTCCTTGATTTCATCCCTAGCTTGAGATCTCTAGGTGTTTCCTCGAGTGTTATGTTGGCAAAAGAGGGTCTCATCCCCATTTTCCATCTTGCAAAAAGATGGAACCCTATTTCCAACATTAAATTTTTGTGAGCCTACATTTAGAACATCTTAATTATGATTTGAAGTGCATCATCATTCTAGATCTAGCTTGCATTGACTTTGCATTAGGTTTTGCATTGGTTGATTTGCATCTAGGGTTTTTAAATCTTGCATTAGTGAAAGTGAATATAGGTTACATTTTTGCAACTTGTATCATTGAATTTCATCTAAAATTTGCATTTGCACTTAGTTTATACATTATACAAACCAAAAAGCATAACCTTCGCTTAGAATTTTTTGAAATTTGTGCAAAAACCCTGATCTGGGACTCATACACCCCTCTAGATGATTTAGTCCTAGTACAGGTGGTTGTTCCTAATTTTAGGGTATTTTGTGGTGATTGTTATTCAACATTTAGACCCTTGAAAATCCATGAATGGGACTCATACACCCCTCTAGGAGATTTAGTCCCTTTTCATATTTTAAACTACATTTTCCAACATTTAAAACTCATTTTTTGTGTTTCAGTTCCTTGTTGTTAGTTTTCTATTTTATCTTGTAGAGTTTTTGTTTTCCATGTTGCATTTAAAAACCCTTTTCGTTTCATCAATTTTCGATAAAAAAAGGTCATCAGCCACATACCCTACACATACCCATCATATCACCACTTTTTGGCCCATCGTGATCCTACACATACCCTGACCCAAAATATTTTCCTTTATCTTTTCTTTGTCTTGTGTTTTTCTTTTGGGGATGATGCAAGGCGTTGAGACATTCATGTGTCTTCCATGTTGAACTGAAAGTTTTTTCTTTATTTTCACTCTCTTTGTGTCATTCTTCCTCTTCCATGAATATTTGGGGAATGATGACAGTTCCAAGCTCTCTAAAAACATTGTAGCAAGAACATACTGACCCCAAATTCGTGGATCCCTTAGGTGACTTTGGGATTTCATTTTGGGGAAAACCCCTCTCTTTCCCTTTTTCATAATGTAGCTTCATTTTGAAACATATGACTTAGCATAAGGATTTGCAAATAAGCTCTTGTGTCCTCTTTATTGTTAGAATTTTCTATTTTAAAATAATTTCTCACAACATGGTGTTTAGCAATTTTTTCAAAGTGGGGACTTACATTGGAATTATTCATTTTTTTCATGTTTCATGGTATAGTTTTCTTACTTCATGCGATGCATATTTTTCTTTGTGGTGACATTGTGTCTGATGTCCCTCAAGAGCATGATATCTCTTAGCATATTATATTCCTCTTAGTGGCTTGATGCAATACACAACATCCCATAAGTTATAAATCTTCTATTCTTTGATTGGTCCTCTCTTGGAGACATTAGGAACAATGTTCCCTAAGTTAAGACCTTAAATGGACTAAGCAATACTCCTTTGAATGTTCCTTACACTATTTTTTCATTTACAATTTTGGTTATATGGCCACCTTGCATAACCCACTTTGCTTTCTTATGGAGCCATCTTGTTTTTTCATGAGTTTCAAGCATACGAAGCTTTTCTTACCTCATGAAGCTTGAAGTTCATTGTTGTGTGGTGCCTTATCAAATTTATCAGGAGGTATAAGTTTGGTCTAGTTGGATGGGAAGACAAACCAAGGCATGACTTTCCCATAGCCACTCACTTGTTTGCGTGAGTGCATATCGGACGTGTGCGCATATGTCTCACATTTTGGATACTTACCCAATGGAAAACCTAAATTTTTGTTGCCTCAAAGTGAGCATGCATTTTCAGTAAAACAACTTAGATCTAACCCACATCGTGATTGAGAAATGGTCAAAGCTTGATCCCCTTTTTTTAATTTTTCTTTTTCTTTGTCTTTGGTAATGTATGCTTGTGCCTCATTATTGATCTTTATATCACTTTCATGTGTGTCATGTAGAGACCCAAAAATGTCCTCTTACAACACCTTATCACAACACTACATCATTTAGACATCTTGTAGCATGTTTTTCCCTTGGTACCCATGTAATCATCTTAGAATTAGTTAAATAAATCTTATTTATTTGACTAATTTCATTTATTCCCTTTCTATTCATAATACCTTTGTTCTTCTAATGTTAATTAAATAATTTATATTATTTAATTAATTAAATCATTTCTATTCATAATCCCTTTGTTCTTCTAATGTTAATTAAAAAAATTATATTATTTAATTAATTAAATCATTTTTATTCATAATCTCTCTATTCTTCTAACGTTAATTAAATAATTTATATTATTTGATTAATGAAATCATAAATCCAACATTAATTAAATAAATAAAATATTTATTTAATTAATAAAATCCTAAAAATATCTCACTTTCTTTCCAAAACTGGAACTCATGTGTATCTAATTATTTTATTTAATTAGATAATTCATCAAAATTATCCTTCTCATCTTTTTTAGGATTTATTTCCTTTTAAAACAGGAAATCAAATCTTTCTATCTTTTTAAATCTTATCTTATCTTGTTGTATTTCCTCTTTTGTCAAAATCAAATCTTTATCAAATATTATCTTCATCCACATCAAAATTCTATAAATATGGCCTCTCACAAGCCATTTGGGCATTTGATTCTTTAAGTACCCTTACTATGTCAAAATCATTCTTGAATATTTCATCCATGTCTATCTATCATCCTCCATGTATCACCCTCATCATATCATTATGTTGCTGAATTGAGCAACCAACATACCAAATCAATCGGCCAATTCATTCATCATTTGCATCTATTT